>PYUH01000265.1:1046814-1133337 GCA_016808085.1 Suaeda aralocaspica | reverse complement strand
GGGGGGGGGGGGGGGGGGGGTGGGGGGGGGGGGGGGGGGGGGGGGGGGGGGGGGGGGGGGTCTCGTGGAGGTCCAAAACACGTGGAAAAAAACGGTGCGAAAAAGTGACGGGGCCCGGGACGGCCACTCCGAGGGCCTTGAAAAACGGCTATTATTATTCATAGTATGTTGGGGTTCAGGGGTCTCGGAATAAAACATCCCGGAAGTCGACCAGGGTGCCCGTAAGGTAAAAATAGGAACTCAGACAAAAAGATTTGTGGTGAAAAGGTCATATGAGGGATGATCAGAAGGCCTTAGACGATTGCATATAAGGTTGTTTTTCCCCTCTCAAGAAGTAGCCATAAGAGGGATCCTAAGAGGTGTGGAGGTCCATACCACGTGGAAAAAAAACGGGGTGAAAAAGTGAAAGGGCTGGGGACGGCCCCTGTGGAGGCCTCAAACAAAGGCTATTATTCATTGTATTTTGGGGTTCATGGGACCCGAAAATAATATCGGAAATCGACTGAGGTGCCGGTAAGGGAAAAATGGGAACCTAGACCAAAGGATTCACGGTGAAAAGGTCATATGAGGGATGATACGAGGGTTCCTAGCTAAGAGGTGTTTAGGGGTAAAAAATGATCGTGGGGGGTGCTGTGGAGGTCCATGGCACGTGTTAAAAAAAAAGGGACGAAAAATTGACAATGCCAGGGACGACCCCTTTGGGGGCCTGAACTAAATAGTATTATTATTCACAGATTTTTTGGGTTCAGAGGTCCCTGAAAAAAAATCCCGGAAATTGACCGGGCTGCCCGTAAGGTAAAAATTAGGAACCCAGACCAAAGGATTCGGGGTGAAAAGGCCATATGAGGGATGATAAGAAGGCCTTAGACGATTGCATATAATGTTGTTTTTCCCCTCTCTGGAAGAGGCCAAAAGAGGAATTGTTAGAGGCTAGGTTGGATAGAGTCGGGAACTGGGTCGAAAACAAATACGGATACGGGGACTGAAAATGGCTATTCTAAAAAACATTGTTTATGGGTATGATAAATTATAACATGAAGAATCAGAATCGTCCCCAATACGGGGACAAATCAGGTTCGGAGACGGCAACCCATTAAAAGTACCCATTCTACATAGGTTAGAGGTGTTTACTGGCAAAAAACGATCTTGGTGGTGCTGTGGAGGTCCAAAGCACGTGGTAAAAATAGTGGGTGATTAAGTGACAGGGTCTGGGACAGCCCCTCCGGGGGATAGAACCAAAGGCTATCATTCATTGTTTTTTGGGGTTCAGGGGTTCAGGGGTCGCGGAAAAAAAAATCCCATAAACCGACCGTGATGCCCGTAAGGTAAAAGTAGGAAGTTGACCAAAGGATTCGGGGTGAAAAGTTTGTATGTAGGATGATAAGAAGGCCTTAGATGATTGCATATAAGGTTGCATTTCCCCTCCCTAGATTAGGCCATAAGAGGGATCCTATGAAGAGTTTAGAGCCCGAAAATGATCGTGGGAGGTGTTGTGGAGGTCCATAGTATGTGGTAAAAAAATAGGGTGAAAAGGTGACAGGGCCTGAAACAAAGGCTATTATTCACTATTTTTTGGAGTTCAGGGTCCTAGGGACAAAAAATCCTGGAAATTGACTAGGGTGCCCGTAATGTAAAAATAGGAACCCAGACCAAAGGATTCGTGGTGAAAAGGTCATATGAGGGATGATAAGAAGGCATTAAACGATTGCATATAAGGTTGTTTTTCGCCTCTCTGTAAGAGGTCGTAAAAGGGATGATAAGAGGTGTTTAGGGGCAAAAAACGATAGGGGGGGAGGGGGTGCTGTGGAGGTTCTTTACCCGTGGAAACAAAATGGTGCAAAAAACTGTCGGGGCCCGGGACGGCCTCTCCGGGGGCCTGAAACATATGTTATTATTCACTGTTTTAGGGTTCAGGGGTCCCAAAAAAAATCCCGAATATGGTTCGGGGTGCCTGGAAGGAAAAATTGGATCCGAGACCAAAGGATTCATGGTGAAAAGCTCATATGAGAGATGATAAGAAGGCCTTAGACGATTGCATATAGAACTTTTTCCCCTCTTTATAAGAGGCCATCAGAGGGATCGTACGAGGTGTTTAGGGGGCGAAAATGATGGTGGGGGTCCTGTGGAGGTCCATATCATGTGGTAAAAAAATGGGGCGAAAAAGTGACGGGGCCAGGGACGGCCCCTCCTGGGGCCTGAGAGAAACATTCACTGTTTTTTGGAGTTCAGGTGTCCCAAAAAAAAAAAATCCCGAAAATCGACCGGGGTGCCCTTAATGTAAAAATAGGAAACCTGACCAAAGGATTCTTGGTAAAAAGATCATATCAGGGATGATTACAAGGCCTTAGACGACTGCATATAAGGTTCTTTTTCCCCTCTCTAGATGAGGCCATAAGAGAGATCGTAATAGGTGTTAAGAGGCCGAAAACGATCATGGGGGGTGCTGTGGAGGTCAATAGCACATGGTTAAAAAACGGGGCAAAAATGTGACAGGGCTCAAAACGGCCGCTCTGAAAGCCTGAAACAAAGGCTATTATTATTCACAGTTTTTTGGGGTTCAGGGGGCCCGTAAGAAAAAATCCCGGAAATCTACGAGGTTGCCTGTAAGGTAAAAAGGGGTTCAGGGGGCCCGTATGAACCCTGACTACAGCATTCGGGGTGAAAGGGTCATATGAGGGACGATAAGAAGGCGTTAGACGATTGCATATAAGGTGTTTAGGGGCAAAAAACGATTGGGGGGGGGGGTGCTGTGGAGGTCCATAACACGTGGAAAAAAACGGTGCGAAAAGTGACGGGTCCCGGGACGACCCCTCTGAGGGCCTTAAACAATGGCTATTATTATTTACAGTATTTTGGGGATAAGGGGTCCCTGAAAAAAAATCCCGGAAATCGATCGAGGTGCCCGTAAGGTTAAAGTATGAACCGAGACCAAAAGATTCGGGGTTTAAAAGGTCATATGAAGGACGATAAGAAGGCCTTATACGATTGCATAGATGGTTGTTTTTCCCCTCTCTAGAAGAGGCCATAAGAAGGATCCTAAGAGGTGTTTAGGGGTCGAAAACGATCATTGTGGATGCTATGGAGGTCCATACCACGTGTTAAAAAAAAAACGGGGCAAAAAAGTGATAGCACCCGGGACGGCCCCTCTGGGGGCCTGAACGAAAGGCTATTATTCATTGTTTTTTGCGGTTCATGGGTCCCGGAAATTGACTGAGGTACCGGTAAGGGAAAAATGGGAACCCAAACCAAAGGATTCAGGGTGAAAAGATCATATTAGGGATGATAAGAGGGATCCTAGCTAAGAGGTTTTTAGGGTCCGAAAACGATCGTGGGGGTGCGGTGGAGGACTATAGCACGTGGTAAAAAAACTGGACGAAAAAGTGACCGGGCCTGGGACGACCCCTCTAGGGGCCTGAAACAAATCCTATTATTACTGTTTTTTGGTCAAAGAAAAAAAAATTCCCGAAAATCGACCGGGATGCCCAAAATGTAAATACAGGAACCTAGACCAAAGGATTCAGGGTGAAAATGTCATATGAGGGATGATACGAAGGCCTTAGATGATAGCTGATGTGGATTTTAAGTGGTACTCGCAAATAACACTCAAAAGTCACGAAAATATTCAATCTTAGTTATCAAATCAAAATAAATTTGATTGAATGCTAACTAATTAAACCAATCAAGAGAATAACTAATTAGGATTCTAACAATGTGATTCAATCCAACATCACAAAGTTAGGAACAAAATAGTTACGCATAAAATTTGACGCAAACTAGTGTATTATTTCTTTTGTGAATCAAAACTTAATTAATTACATCCTATTGTTGAGACTATTTATAGGTATAATCAACAACAAAATGCTAACTAAATTCTACCTAAGAAATATGCACAAGATAGGCAAATAAATCCTACTTGTGTGCAACTTGCATAACAAACTAAAGATAAGATTGTCACATCATCATGCTACTTGCACTTTGATCTTATCCTACCTTACAAACTCTATCTAACTAACTAATCAACAAATTATCCTAACAACTTGAATAAATAATTAATAAATCAGATAATTATTAGAATTAAGCCCAAAAATCACGAAATAATCTTGATGCCCAAGATTGTCAAAAATCGTCAAAAATCACGCCACCAATTTCCGTCAATTTTTCGCAATTCTGCAAGATTTCCAAGAAACTTCAAGAAATGTTTCAACATCCAATCTTTTAATCAAGAAACTTTCAAGTAACTATTCTTCATGCTGTATTCCAACAATATGGAAACTTTCACCATATGGAAAAACCCTACCAAGTGGAATGGGAAGAAAAACCATAGGCTCAACAAACACACATAGCCCTACCTTTCTTTCCTTGTATCCAAAGGCTATTATTCCTCTATGGGAACGTTCCATGAGAGTCTTGTAACCCATGTTTGCCTTCTATCCACATTCAAGCCCATAGGATTTAGCATTAAGTTTGTAGATTCGTCCACTTTGCTTGAATCCTCATTCAAATTCACATCATTCTCCCCCTCTTGAAAAAAATTTGCCCTCAAATTCACATCGTTGTAATATGTTGATAAGTCGCCAATATTGAATGTTGCACTGACATCTCCATACTCACTAGGTAGATCAATCTTATAAGCATTGTCACCATAAGCTTCAACTACTTCAAAAGGATCATCTGCTCTTGGCATAAGCTTATTTTTGCGCCTCTGAGGGAAACGTTATTTCCTTGAATGTTTCCATACCATATCTCCTGGATTAAATACATGTTGTCTCCTTCCTTTGTTAGATCGTCTCCTGTAAACTTCATTCATCTTTGAAATTCGTTTCTTCACAGCTTCACAAGTCTTTTGGAACACTTCTGACCTGTTCTTAGCATCTGCGTGTATCTCATCACTTGCTAAAGGAATTAAATCAATAGGCATGTATGGATTAATGCCATAGACAACTTCGAATGGTGAGTAGCCTGTAGTTGAAGACACATCACAACTATAAGCAAACTCAACATGACATAGACGAGTATCCCTAGCTTTCTGAGTTTTGCTCACTAAACCACGCAACAATGCACCCAGAGTTCTGTTTGTAACTTCCGTCTTACCATCTGTTTGTGGATGATGAGAAGTACTAAAGAGTAATTTCATACCAGCCATCTTCCATAGGCTTTTCTAAAAGTGACTTAAGAACTTCAAATCCCTGTCACTGACTACACTCCTCGGTATTCCATGTAATCTTACAATCTCCTGGAAATACAACTCGGCAACATGTTGTGCATCAGCAGTTTTATTCATAGCACCTAAGTGTGCCATCTTGGAAAATCGATCCACCACTACCATTATAGAGTCTCTGGCTCGTTGAGTTCTAGGTAGACCAATGATAAAATCTATACTTACACTGTCCCATGGTGCATCTGCAACAGATAATGATGTGTATAAGTCTTTATGGAATGTAGGCTTGGACCTCTGGCAAGTTGCACACCTAGCAACCACGGATTGCACATCTCCCAACATCTTTGGCCAATAGAAGTATTCATTAATCATATCAAATGTCTTATGAACGACAAAGTTACCAGCCATAGCTCCACTGTGTGCTTCCCTTACTAGTAATCACGAACTCGACATTGAGGAATGCATAGTTTATTGTGACGAAACACGAAACCATCCTGAACCATGTAATTTCGTGAGGGTACTTACATCTCTTTTGCAAAATCTGGATCCGTGACATAGAGTTCCTTAATGTGTTCAAACCCTAGCACTCGTGTATCAACCATTGCAAGCAAATATGATCGTCTAGACAAAGCATCAGCAACAACATTCATTTTGCCCTCTTTATATAAAGATGAAAACGTAAAGGATTGAACAAATTCAACCCACTTAGCATGCCTGTAATTCAACTTCTGTTGTCCATTGATGAACTTCAAAGCTTCATGATCGGAATGTAATATAAATGGCTTTGGTCTATGATAATGTACCCAATGGCCCAATGCTCCCACAATTGCATAGAATTCTCGATCATAATTTGAGTAATTCAACTTAGCTCCACTTAATTTCTCACTGAAATAAGAAACTGTACGCTTTTCTTGGACAAGCACTGCACCAATACCTATGACACTGGCATCATACTCTACTTTGAAAAGTTTTTCAAAATCAGGCAAAGCTAGAATAGGTGCACAATAGAGCAATTGCTTGATGTTGTCAAAAGCCTTCTGTGCTCTTGGATTCCATACGAATTCTCCCTTCTTCATAAGCTCAGTAACAGGGGCCATGATGGTAGAAAAGTTCTGGATGAACCTTCTGTAGAACGAAGCCAATCCATGAAAACTACGCACCTCATGTATGTTTGATGGAGATTTCCAAGACATAATGGCCTCTAGCTTTGATGGATGACCAATAACACCTTCTCCACTAACAATATATCCCAGAAAAACGACCTTGTCTTGTATGAAATCACACTTCTCAAGCTTTCCATAGAGCTTTTGTTCGCGCAACTTATCAAACAGCAATTGTAAATGCCCTCGATGTTCATGAATGCTTGAACAATAGACAAGTATATCATCGAGATAAACAACAATAAACTTGTTTAAGAAAGGACGTAGCACCTCATTCATATGTCTCATAAACGAGCTTGGAGAATTACACAACCCAAATGGCATCACTAGCCACTCATAGAGACCTTTTCGGTTTTGAAACCCATCTTCCATTCATCTCCTTCTCTAATGCGCATATGATGATAACCACTTCTCAAATCAATCTTCGAAAAGATCGTAGCACCATGTAACTCATCCAACATGTCCTCCAATCTAAGCATAGGGAATCTATATTTAGTAGTGATGTTATTTACTGCTCGAGAATCAATACACATACGACATGTACCATCCTTCTTTCGAACAAGGAGAGCTCGAACTGCACAAGGACTCATGCTTTCACGAACCAATCCCTTCTCCAACAACTCGTCAATTTGCCTCTATAACTCCTTAGATGCCTTAGGATCACACTTATAAGCAGGTGTATTTGGAACTGGTGCCCCAGGAATAAAATCAATAGCATGTTCTATCCCTCGGATAGGTGGTAACTCATTTGGCAACTCTTCCGGAAATACATCATGGAACTCGTTCAAGAGCTTTTGTAATTGTTCATCTTGCACCTTAGACTCCTTTGCTATTTCCTTAACCATAAGCATGTACATAGGAGTGCCTTGCTCAATCTCTTACTCAAGTTCTTTTCATGTTAGAAACAAGCTAGGCTTCATATTTTTAGGTTTAGAGGTTGCGTGATTCTCCTTCGTCTCTTTTGGAGATAATGGAAACAAATCAATGCTTTTCCTCCCACAAAGGAACGAATATACATTAGACTCACCATCATGCTTCACTTGTCTATCAAATTGCAATGTTCGTCTCAAAAGTATTTGACAAGCACTCATAGGAACTACATCACACCATAACTCATCATTATACTTGCCAATTTCAAACGAAACAAGGGCTTATTTCTTTACCTCAATCCCCTTTGTGTCATCAAGTCAATTAAGCTTATATGGACGAGCATGGAATCTTTGAGGAAGTTTCAAACGATCAACAAGCTCCTTAGAAGCCACATTTGTGAATGATCCACTATCAATAATCAAGGTACATAGAAACCCTCCTATTTTGCATCGAGTGTGGAACAAATTCTCTCTTTGGTCTTTGTTTGGCGAGGCTTCTACATGCAAAGCCCTTCTAATCATGAGCAATTGGCCATCTTTCTCATTGAGTGGTGGTTGTTTGTAACAATCTTCTCCACTATCCTCCCCTGTCTCACTTTGATGTGTGTCCTTAGCACATATAATGTCAAAATCCTCCTCTTCTTTCTACCATTGACGAACAACATCAATGTGTAGTTGACGTTTCATTGTGCAATTAGAAGCAATGTGTCCATAGCCTTGACACTTAAAACCTTCTTAAGATTTTCATTAGATGGCGTGGGGTTAGGGTTTTGTGGCTTTGTTGATTCTTTGTTCAATGAAGTAGAATATGTAGGTTTGGTAAAAGGTACATAGGGCTTCTTTCCATATTCCTTGGAACGCTTCTCTACTTTCAATGCCTTCTTACACAAATCGCTAAAATCAACATATTGCGCCAAATCCAACTCTCGTTCAGTTGAACGATTTAGTCCCTTCAAAAATCGTGCAATTTTCATGCTTTCCTTCTCTTGAAGGTCACATAACAATGCTAATTTCTCAAATTCAGCAATATATTCATTAACTCTCATAGGTCCTTGGTATAACGAAGTTAGTTTGATGTAATTTTGTTGCTCAAAATCGATTGGGACATACTTATCACGCATCTTCGCACGCAATTTCACCCATGAAGTGATTTTTGCTTTGTTTTGACGTAATCTCTTGGCCTTCAAACCCTCATACCATAACCCTGCACTCTTCACTAGGCGAATATATGCAATCTTGAAGGCTTTTCGTTCATCAAAACTGTTATACTCCGCAATTTTTTCAAGTTGGCGTTCCCATTCTAAGTAATCCTCTAGAGTACCTTGGCCATGGATATCATCAAGTTTAATGCCTCGATCATCCAATGTAGACTTTCGTTTAGGCTTCTTCTTTGACTCAAGGGTCGAATCTGACGAAGATGGGTCACCATCATCATCATCCTCCTCATCACTTCCCTTCCCTTTGTAATAGATGCTATTAGAGTCGTTTTGTCGTTGAGATTGACAAACAAGGGCATCGATCCTTGCCTTTTCTTGTTTATGCCCTAACTCCAAGGCTTGTAATTTTTCGAGCACAACCCTTTGGAAGTTTATAGTGGCCTCAAGAAACTCCTCTTCCGCCATAAGTAATCGAAAACCTGAAATCTGATACCAAATTGATTTGGATTTTAACTAGTACTCGCAAATAACACTTAAAACTCACGAAAATATCCAATCTTAGTTATCAAATCCAAATAACTTTGATTGAATGCTAATTAATTAAACCAATCCAGAGAATAACTAATTAGGATTCTAATAATGTAATTCAATCCAAAATCACAAAGTTAGGAACAAAATAGTCACGCATAAGATTTGACGCAAACTAGTGTATTATTTCTTTTGTGAATTAAAACTTAATTAATTACATCCTATTGTCGAGACTATTTATAGGTATAATCAACAACAAAATCCTAACTAAATTCTACCTAGGAAACACGCACAAGATAGGCAAATAAATCCTACTTGTGTGCAACTTGCATAACAAACTAAAGATAAGATTGCCAATCATCATGCTACTAGCACTTTGATCTTATCCTTCCTAACAAACTCTATCAAACTAACTAATCCAGAAATTATCCTAACAACTTGAATAAATAATTAATAAACAAGATAAGTATCAGAATTAAGCCCAAAAATCACGAAATAATCTTGATGCCCAAGATTGTCAAAAATCGTCAAAAATCACGCCACCAATTTTCGTCAATATTGCGCAATTCTTCAAGATTTCCAAGAAACTTCAAGAAATGTTTCAAGATTTAATCTCTTAATCAAGAAGCTTTCAAGAAACTATTCAAGCACAAAACACCATAGGGAAAAACCCTACCAGGTGGAGTGGGAAAAAAAAACATAGGCTCAACAAACACACTTAGCCCTACCTTTCTTTCCTTGTATCCAAAGGTTATTATTCCTCTATGGGAACGTCCCACGAGATTCTTGTAACCCATGTTTGCCTTCTTCCACATTCAAGCCCATAGGATTAAGCATTAAGTTTGTAGATTCGTCCACTTTGCTTGAATCCTCATTCAAATTCACATCGATTGCATACAAGGTTATTTTTCCCCTCTCTTGAAGAGGTCATAAGAGGGATCCTAAGAGGTGTTTTGGGGCCGAAAACGATCGTGGGGGGTGCTGTAAGGTCCATAGCACGTGGTAAAAAAACAGGGCTAAAAATGGACAGGGCCAGGGATGGCCCCTCCTACCAATAGCTCCCTCTTATGAAAGCGGAAATAATGCCCTTTGACATACCAATAGCTCATTGCCGCTCTAAGAAGACAAGTGTTTCCTTGGATGGACCTCAAGGAGAGTAGACCACTACACCCTGCCTCGTCCAACTCCTTCTCTTTGTTGCAATGTGTCCTGCACCACAACCCCAAACCATCTACAAAATTAGATATGATTTTCAAATTTCAAAAGAATGAAAACTCAAAAGAAAATAAGAAAATGAGAAACAAAAGAGAGAAACAATGAAATTTGACAGGATTGTTTGATTTCATTGTGCAAATTAACCACAAGCAAAAGGGGTATAAATAAGACTCCAAGGGGCGAAATCGAACAAGAAAATCGGGTAGAAACCCGTGCGTAGGCTGCACTCCATGCGAACCTATGCACAAGTTTCGTTTATGAGCACAAAATTTCCTTCATTGTGACTTATGATTGTACGCGAGTACATTGCTAAATTTAAACGTATATCATTTCTTTGTAACTTAGTGGAACGTGAACATATGAAGATTGCAAGATTCCTAAAAGGTTTGAATAAGAACGTTGACAAAGAACTTGATCTAGCGTAATGTTGCTCTTTCAACGATCTTTGCAAACATGCGCTGGGTGGAAACGAGAAAAAAAGGAACCTCAGAAGGATTTTGTGCCTTTAAAAGGTACATCTACTTATAGTTCTCAAGCATAGAATAAAGATAACAAAACCATCTCTCAAGCAACACCAATTGCTGCAACTCCTAGTTCTTTAAGAGACAAACTAAAGAAAGTGGTTTCAAAGACTGAGTTAAAAAAAATAGGAAATCGACCTGGGTGGCCGTAAGGTTAAAATAGGAATCCAGACCAAAGGATTCGGGTGAAAAGGTCATATGAGGGATGGTAAGAAGGCCTCAGACGATTGCATATACGGCTGTTTTTCCCCTCTTTGCAAGAGGCCATAAGAGGGATCACTTGAGGTGTTTAGGAGCGGAAAACGATCGTGGGGGTCGCTGTTAAGGTCCGTAGCACTTGGTAAAAAGACGGGGCGATTAAGTGACAGGGCCCAGGGTGGCCCCTCTGGTGGCCTTAAACAAAAGCTATTATTCACTCTTTTTCGGGTTCAGGGGTCCCTATAAAAAAAATCTACAAAATCTACCGGGGTGCCCGTGAGATAAAAATAGGAACCCAGTTCAAAGGATTCGTGGTGAAAAGGTCATAAGAGGGATGAGAAGAAGCCTTGGACGGTTGCATATAAGGATGTTTTTCTCCTATTGGAAGAGGCCATAAGAAGAATCCTAAGAGGTGCTTAGGGGCCAAAA
Organism: Suaeda aralocaspica; assembly: GCA_016808085.1. Lineage (NCBI taxonomy): Eukaryota > Viridiplantae > Streptophyta > Magnoliopsida > Caryophyllales > Amaranthaceae > Suaeda > Suaeda aralocaspica. The sequence continues at coordinate 1,122,102 of PYUH01000265.1, read as the reverse complement.
ACGATCGTGGGGAGTGCTGTGGAGATCCATAGCATGTGGTAAAAATAACGGGTCGAAAAAGTGAAGGGGCCTGGGACGGCACGTGGCCTGAATCAAAGGCCATAATTATTCACTGTTTTTTAGGGTTATGAGGTCCAGGAAAAAAAATCCCTGAAATAACCATGGTGGTTGTAAGGTAAAAATAAGAACCCAGACCAACGGATTCGAGGTGAAAAGGTCATATGAGGGATGATAAGAAGGCCTTAGACGATTGCATATAAGGCCGTTTTTCCCCTCTCCGGATCTGTTTTTGATAGGCTAGGTCCAAGAAATCAGAAAAGCGCTCCTTCCTTACCTGGGGTCGAAATTGGACAACCAAAGTTAAATGAAAAGACCCAATAACCTATGGAAGGTAAGGGGAAAAGAAAGATGGTATGGACTCGTAAAGAGAGTAAGCCCAAGTCTATGGAGAAGCACTTTGATGAAGGTTCCTCTAAAGAAGTGAATAATGAAGAAAAGCTCAAAGATAATCCTAATAGAATGGAGGAAGATCCGGAAGTAGATGAAGACACAAAGCATGCTCCTAAGGAAAAGGAAGAGCAGTGTTTGACTTTATATATTTTATTGTTTTCAATAAAGTGCATGTGCACTACTAGCGTAGACATAAAAGTATTCCCTTTTGTTTTGATGACTTCGATATTAATGAAGGACAATATTATTTTATTTGTATATGCAAACAAATTTTAGTTATCTACATTAGAAGTTATTGATAATTTATACAATAAAAACTAATTATGTATTTAAATGGGCCGAACTTAGAATAAGTTGCCTACGTATCCAAAAGGAATCAGGTCGTCCGTAGTTCTAATTAATATATATATTTTTTTATAGAAAAGACTTAAATGAGCCTTTTATCGAATCTTCTTGGGTCCTTAAAATCATGTGAAACCTTTAAGTGAGGTCTTTCATAATTCAATAGTTTAATCAAACGTAGATATTCACTGAAACTATTTAAATGTAACATGCATTTAGTGCAGTTGAAATTCTGACGCTGAGGTTGTAGCGCTACAGAATAAATAACTAAATGTAACATGCATTTAGTGCATGGTGCACCGTGGTTACTCTTGTCGCGTTGACATGGCAGCGCAGTTAGCATTGTTACACTTCAAGGTCAGCGCGGTTGAATTTTCAGGGCTACCCTTTCTTATTTTTTTAATTACTTTTATATATATAGCTTTTGGTTTTGTATAGAATGGGTTACGATGCTTTTCCTTCTCTCGATTTGCCCATCTTACATAATAATATGAGGCAAACTGAGCCCATATGTTGTTGGACTTAGTGTGAGTCCATGATTGTCTTGCAATTTTAAGCGTAAAATTTCTTCAATTGGTCCAAATTAATTAATTGAGTAAATGCAGCCCCATCTATGTCACTTAGTTTTACCGCACCGCTTGATAGGATTTTCTTAACAATATACAGCCCCGTCCAATTGGGTCGGAATTTCCCTCTTGGATCGGTGGGTGGGGCTCATACTTCTTTTAGAACTAAATCTCCTTCATTAATGTTTCTTCGCTTAACTCTTTTATTAAAATGTTTTGAAATCCGTCTTTGATATATTTTTACGTGATGCAAAGCTTTTAATCTTCGTGCATCTAAGAGAATAAGTTCCTCATACCAAGCCCGAACCCATTCAGCTTCAGGTATTTTACTTTCTAGGACTATGCGAAGAGAGGGTATTTCCAACTCAACAGGTTGAACTGCTTCCATATCATACACTACGGAGTAAGGGGTGGCTCCTGTGGACGTTCGTATGGAAGTTCAATATCCCCATAGAGCCAGTGAAGTTTATGAGGCCAATCTTTATAATGTTCGCCCATCTAATGATGACAACAACATTTTTGTTTGCAGCCTTTACTGTTCCATTCATTTGGGGTCTATAAAGGGAAGAATGCCTATGTTTTACTTTGTATCGTTGTAAGAGATCAATTACTTTTCACTTAAAATGAGATCCATTGTCACTAATGAGTTCATGTGGGACTCCATAACGACAAAAGATGTTTTGTTCAATGAATTTGGCAACATGTTTAGCGGTTATTTTGATATATGAGGCTGGCTTAACCCACTTTGTGAAGTAGCCAACGGCGACCAACACGAACGTATGTCCTCCAACACCACTGGGCGTTATTTTCCCAACTATATCAATACCCCAAGTGGACAACGGCCACAGTGAAGTATAATTGTATAGCTCTACAGGAGATAAATGTTGTAAGTTAGCAAATATTTGGCATTTAGGACATGTTTTTACATAGTTGCAGCAATCATCTTCCATTGTCGTCCAATAATATCCTAAGCGTGTTATCTTTTTTGCTAACATCTTACCATTCATGTGGGGACCGCAGACGCCATTATGGGTGTCTTCCATAAGTCGCTTGACTCGTGTTTTGTTAACACATAACAAATTAAGCCCTTTTGAGGTCCTTTTATACAATCTACCCTGAATTTCGATATATTTGGAAGATAATGATCTTACCGCCTTTTGAGTTCAAAGGCTTGAATTATGTGGGAAATCTCCTTTTTCTTTGTAATTGAGGACATCTGGATACCACGGAACTTTGTTCTCATCATCATGGGCATCTTTAATAGCGTTACAATAAGCAGGTTCTTGCCTCCTTTCAACGCTTAAAGTTATCGATGCTAGGTTATGTGGGATATTTATCATTTATGATAATTTGGCAAGGGCGTCAGCGAATTGCTTATCATCCCTAGGGAGGTATTGACACTGGATATCATCGAAGTTTCGGTTATGGTGTCTAAGTGTGTTTGATAGAGTGCTAGGCTAGCACTTCTTACTTTCCACTTTCCAGACACATGATTTATGATGAGTGATGAGTCTCCAAATACTTTTAGTCATTTAATCCCTAGACTCACTGCTGCCTCTAATCCAACAATGCATGCCTCGTATTCAGCTGCATTATTAGTGACTTCGAAGTCTAATTTGACTGATATTGGAACATGTGCATCATCTGGACTAACTAGAAGAACCCCTACTCCGCACCCCTTTTGGTTAGAAGCGCCGTCAAAGTACAAGGGCCGACTATCGTCTTCAGTCATTAAGAGGTCTTCATTTGGGAAGTTATATGCTTCCGTATTTTCCTCGTTAGGACGGAACTCAGCCAAGAAATCTGACACTGCTCATCGTTTAATTGTTTTTGAAGGGACAAATTGAAGGTCAAATTCGGCCAACATAACAAGCCACTTCGAGAGGCGACCATTTAGTGTTGGCTTGCCAAAAAGGTATTTTAATGGGTCCAAATGGGACACAACATGGACATAATGGGAAAGCAATTAATGCCTAAGCTTTTTAGATGCCCATACCAATGCCGAGCAAGTTTTCTCCAACTGTGAATACCGAGTTTCATATTGGATGAACTTTTTACTTAAGTAATATATGGCCTTTTCTTCTCCATTTATTTCTTGTGCGAGCATGGTTCCGGCAGCAGTTTCATTGATAGTTAAATATAGCCTTAGAGGGACTCCAAGTATTGGTGGTACAAGTATTGGAGGCTTGAGAATATATTATTTTATTTTTTCTAAAGCCTCTTGACATTTGCCATCCCATTCCACCTTTTCTTCCTTTTTTAATATCTTGAAGATGGCTCACAAACCATAGCTAATTTTTATATGAATCAACTAATGTCAAGGGGACATTTTTTACTCAATATCCCAGCAGTTAGGTAAAGGGCCTTGTTATTAGTAGTACAGCTACCCTATGATCACGAGAAGAAGCTAACAATTGCCAAATGATTACGTCGGCTTTAGTCTTTTGCATTTTCTTATTGAGAGGATTATCGTTGCTCTCACTAGAATTTTGGGCTTGTGATGAGCCAGTATTTGTTTGGACTAGAATTGAGTCTTTTTTGACTTGTGCCCGAGATGGGCCTTTGTCATTATCATGTTGATAAGCTCGTCCGGAACGAGTAAGATGCTGAACATTAGACACAACTTCTGTAGGATCTTGATACCAATCATTTTTTATAATTTCTGGTTTAAGCCCGAGAGTTGTGTTGGCATTGAGGTTGGTGATATAAGTATCCTCAACATTATCGCCCCATACGCCACATACATGATCGTGTAAGCCTAATACTTCCTCCATTGATTATCATTATTGGAAGTGATAAATTTAGAAGGATCAAATTTATTGCTGACACAATCAATGGCAAGAATAGACGATCCACCAAAAGGATTGGTGATATTATTCGGCTTGGGAGGTAAAGGTAAACACCCGTCTTCAACCATGACTTGAATGACATGTTTGAGGACCCAACATTGTTCAGTACCATGCCCATTCCCTCTATGGTATTTGCATCATGAATTAACATTCCATTTTGGGCTTCTCTTGTCCTCTGGTGGGTCAGGAGTTGGCCCAATTGGATGTAAAACATTTTGGCTTTGAAGTCTGTCAAGAGCTTGAAAATAAGTCATGCTGATAGGTGTGAATCTTCTATCTCGAGGCCATCTCTTTATTTTCGATGGACTTGAACGAGAAGTTTCTAAAGCATTAACTTCATTATTTTTGAAAGATTCACCCTTTTTATAGGTGTAGTTTCTCTTATAAGCATAGGGCTTCGATTGTTTTTTCAATAAATCGTTCTCAATTTTGATGCCGACATCATACACTCGTTTGGAAGAGTCGATGCCTTGATATTTGAGCTGTACTTGATAAGGCTCGGTNTGATAAGGCTCGGACAGGTTGTCTACAAACCTTTCTACTAATTCAGCATCGGATGGTTTTTGGACCAAGTGGGTCATCTTTTCCCTATAACGAGTGAAGAAGGTAGTGAACCCTTCATCAGCTCCTTGTTTTAACACTTTGAGTTCTCGGAATGTGACTTGCAATTCCATGTTATCTGTGTATTGATCAATGAATTTCTTAGTAACAGTATCCCAAGCTGAAACCTGATTTGTGCTAAGAGAGCAGAACCAATTCTGTGGAATGGGTTCTAATGAAAGAGGGAAGATCACTGTATAGAATACAGGATCAACCTTTTTGATGGTCATGGACCCAATAAAGCTTTTAAGGTGATAGACTGGATTACTAATCACCTTGAACTTTGGAAGAGTAGAAGGATCGAACTTCTCAGGGAGAACAGCCTCAGTGCTAGGGATGTTGGCAGCCTCAAATTGATATGATTTGCCACCCATTGAAGAACGATGAATGAGATTTTCAATATCTTTCTATTTCCTCCTTTCTTCCTCTTGCCTTTTGGCTTCCATTTCAGCCAAATGTTTCTTTTCAGCAGCACGTTCAGCTTCAATTTCAGCAAGGCGTATTTTTTCTTCCGAAATGTAATGTTATTATGGTGATCCTAATGCATATTTCAAACGCATGGAAGCCAAGGGTTTGTCACATGTATGCAATATGTCTAAAAAATGCAATTTGATGTAAATATAATAAGTGTATGATTAAGAGAAAATTTTCAAGTCTCACCCTCTTTTAGTCCACAGTCGAGTCGCCACTGTAGGGGCCCCAGATTTTAGGGTCTCAAATATTTTTGGTCACCTTTCCCAAACCGTCCGTAGTTCGAGTTAGACCTAAAAAGTTGGCTGAAGGAAAGGTGAAATGAATTAATTAGACCTTTCTTTCAACTGAAATGGAGCGCTGGAACATGTACCACGCTACAGCTGTAGCGCTACAAGGTTTCTCACGCTGACCCTGCAGCGTTACAACTTTTGTGACGCTACAGTGTCAGCGCAAGAAGGTTTGTAACGCTACGAAGGTAGCGTAGTTAACTCTCCAGCGCTGCTCTGTTTTCCCTTTTTTCATTTTTTCCTTCTTTTCAACAAAAATGGAGCGCTGAAACTTGTACCACGCTACAGGCGTAGCGCTACAAGATTTCCCACGCTGACCCTGCAGCGTTACAAGTTATGTGACGATACAGTGTCAGTGCAAGAAGGTTTGTAACGCTACGAAGGTAGCGTAGTTAACTTTCTAATGCTGCTCTTTTTTTCTTTTAAACCCAATTTTAAATCATTTTATTTGGGAGAAACTTCAATACCGATACCAAACATGCTAATAAGAAGTCGCCAATGAGTTTTAGGATTAAACTCATAAACCGTGTATTTAGGATTAGATACGAATGAGACTCGAATGAAGGATGTTTGTCTAAACTGCACGGAAATCCTCTCCGATCCCATGGGGATGACTCCAAGTTGTGGTCGAGCGAACCAAAGATTGGACTCGGGGGCGAAGGTACTAACATGACGGAGTGCGTCGGGTTATCCCATAGGTGGCCATTACTAGTTTCCTCTTAACCATACAGAAATTATATTTAGAATCACACAAAATTATCAATTTACAAAATTAACAAAAAAATAGCATTAAATTGTTAGTGATACCACAAAAAACTAATTAATTTAACTCAAACCGATATTAAAATTGGTTTAGGAAGCCCAACATGATTAGATTTGTCCGAAAGAATTATCTTGATTAAGCTTTGCAAATAATCAATTTAACTCCTTTAACAATAATAAGGTGATAAAGCAGTAAATAAATAGTGAAACAACAACTTAAAAGTCCTTAAACATGATTTTTAGGGCTCTCAGGAAATGTACCACTTCTCCTTTGACGATTGTCCTCGTCAAGTTTTAATTTGGGCAGAGTTTCGAATTATCGTTTCGATATTATTAAAATTTGTAGCCACTTTTTTGTAAAATAAATAGTAAATAAATAATAAAAAATTATTATTAAAAAAAATTTGGTTGTTTAAAAGCAACAATCGGACTAATTCAGTATGAGGGAGAGAGTCAGTAAAAAAAGGTTGTCGAGAAATGAAGGTTTTTATAACAGCGGGGGAACCCTAATCGCGCTGGTCTGCTAGCGTGGTATGTTGAATGGCGCTAGCCCAATAGCGCAGGAAACCCTACAACGCTACAAGGGGAGTGCTGTTAACTTAGTCACGCTGAGCTGTCAGCGTGACTAAGTTAAAAGCGCTGCGCTTTTTTTTTTTTTAACCCAAGCTTAATTTTGTTAACTATGGGAAAAATTTGTTCTTACATTCAAGGATTGATTGCTACGATTTTTTTTTATTTGTGGAAGGGAAGTGATTTTAGCTTGCTCATTTAATCTTAGATTATGAGCCATCATCTTATACTTTCGTGATTGTCTTGTTTTAGAAGTGTGTTTCGAATTCAACTACTGGCTACTAGTAATTTGAATCTCTTCTGAGAAATAAGAGATCAATATTATAAATGCTTACTCAAGTTTTGAAGCATTGAAGATGATAATGCTTGAAGTAGATGAGTTGCCAAGCTTATGAAGACCAGAACTAGGAGAGATAGGAAAGATTTTGGTGATGAGAGGATAATATATATGGAGTCAAATTGATGCCTCATGCTGCCATAGATAGGTATAAAATAGCTATGAAAATTCATTCTTTAAGAGAAAATGAAGAAGTTGGATGATTTTGTGGAATAAAAAGGAACGAGTAAAGAAAGTATGTGAGTGTTTGAGTTAAAGGATGAGACTACAAGATTTGATGATGATGAGAGTGAGAAAGGAAAGAAGCTTGATGAACAAGACTATGTGTGAAAAAAAAAGGAATGAAGGATAATATGTGTAGAAGAAAAAGACTTTCTTTATGTGACATTAAGGCAATTTTATTTTAAGGACGGTTGTGCGTTCTAAAATAAAACAGTATCCAAGACCTTAGGTGGGTCTTGTGTTCAAAGGACCCTTTTTTCATGGACCCTTAAAATTTTACTCATGTTACATGTCCTTAATATGTAGGACTATTATGACCGCACCTTATGAAAGGTTGCATATGTATCTAATTCGAGTTGGAATCAGGTCTTGCGTAGCTCTTGCTTCTGAGTTATTGATGTGTTAAAGGTAAAGACACAAGTTTTTTGCATTTATTGTTACACCTCAAGGAGAGATTTTTCACGGTGGTATCGTGGGTAAGCTTAGGGTGTAAGAAAAAAAATGGAAAAGAAGGGTCAAATACCCATAATTAACCCAAACTATGCTACAAACTTGTTCTTATAATTGAGCAACTCTATTACTTACAACTTTACTTATTGACAACTTTTCATGCATTTCCATTTGCTTGAATTGAAAAGCAAAGCTACTTTAACATTATTTGCTTTATGGAGTTGCATTTTAATTTATGTCCTAGTAGCATTCCCATCCCCAGGCTAAGTTTGATGTAGGTTGAAAGAAACAAGCTATGTGTTTTGGCACAAACGGGCTACCAAGAAAGTGGATCATAATGTAGGATATGAAAGATAAGGGGGACATTTTTGGGGTTTCAAAGGTGCCTCTTATGGTGGTGTATTGCATCTTTAAATAAACACTAAGTAGACATGGATTGAGCCCCCAATTTTTAAGTTTTAAATTGAGCCTCAATTGAACTTTTAGGCTCGTGATGACTCGGCCCATGGTTAATAAAGTAAAGTTTGTTGCCCAAAAGAGAATTTATTTAAACCACTTTGCTTTAATAACTTAATTAAGGAATTCACACATTTAATTTAAAGGATGTAAAATATAGAGTAAGTTGTTCAAGGTGTTGATGCGTCAAATTGAGGATGCATTTGATATCAACAACGTAGTCTATATTATGCCAATGCTTTAACTTTTTCTTCATTTCCATGTTGATTAACTCAACATGATGAGTTCATTCACTTGTAATTGTTTAAGCAAGGCGTGATGAGTTGAGAGAGAATGTACAATTTGAAGATGAAATGAATTTCATTTTATTGATAGTTGAGATTAGTATATAGATGATACTTGGCAGCATAAGTCTCAAACTCTACCATGAAAGAAGAAGAAAAGAAAGGAGAGAAATTAAACTAGGGAAGTGAATGGAGTTCTAGTTTTGGTCCAAATAATGTTTCTCGTATGTATGCGTCTACATCGTCTTGAGCTTGCATTTGAAGAATTTCAAATAATAACCATAATTAACTGAAACTTCATTATATTTCAGTCCAAACTATAGACCTTGCCTCTATTGATCAATAGATTCTAAATCAAACATTTAGGAGTAGGTTGAACTATGGACTCATAATTTAAACACTTAGAATGATGTGTTTGATGCAAAGGTGGAATGAAGTATTTAGAAAAAAGTAGTATCCAATATAGTACATATTATTACTTTCTAAAGCAAACAAATTATCTTTTGTTTACATTAGGCATTTTTTTCTTCATTTTGTATGTCAATAATATGTAGCAACCCTTTCAATTTCATATTATAATGATTGCACATACAAGAATGTGTCCATTTAATATGCGTTAATAGATAAAATGTTGAAAAAAAAAAAACAAAAAGGATTTTTTATTGAACCATAACGGGCTCTAAAATAACTTAAAACCCTTTTAGTTGGGCGTAATTATGATTTTATTGTGTATAAGTAATTTCAAATAAATATTACATATTCATCAAAATTATTCAAATACATGACTTGTAGCGTGAAAAAATTATTCAAATACATATTCTAGCGCTAGCTTTGTAGCGTGACAAAAGAAGTAGCGCTGACAAGGTAGCGTTATTAAACTTGTGACGCTAACAGTGTAGCGGAATTAGAAGAGTTGCGATTTTGTGTAGCGTTGTAGAGTTATTTACGCTGCAAGTTTATATTGATATTTGCTAAGTTATCATTAATTTTGTATTCAATGGGTTTGGATTCATGTCCATGTTGCCCATATATACGTTATTTAGGCCTAAATGGGTCTATTATTAGACTAAACTTTTGAAAGACTGGTGATGATGTGATTTATATGTGAGTCATTAAAAGCATTGGTCAAAATCGTGCATTGTCAAGCAATTAGTAAACATCAGATTATCATTATTGAATCCTTACAAAGAGTAGATAAGGGAAGTCAAAAAAAGATAGAAAAAAAAGAAGAAAAAAGAATCAAGACTCAACATTTAGAGTTATAACAATCGAGTTTAATTGATGGGAAGCTCATAGGAAAAATAAAAGTTAATAAAATAAAAAATATAAATATCATGATTATTGATGGATTTTTTTTTTTTTTTTTGTTATTTTGAGTTTTTTTTTTTTAATTTTTAACTCTAAGTGTTTGATTTTTATTGAAAATTATACAAGGGAAAGTGAGATAGTTAGATTTTTATAAAAAATTTGGAATTAAACTAATAAAATTTTAATGAAAGGAATTAATTAGTAAACTGCCAAAAGATTCGATTTATATTAAAAATCTCAAAATGGTAAAGTATTTCTTGAAATCGTTAATATTATTTGAATTTTCTAATAAACGTTAAGTGTAAAAGTTAGTTTCTACTTAATCAAAGATTCTATTAATCAAATCCTAAGAAGATCAAGGGTTTGATTAGTAATATCTTTTGCAATATTTTATTAACTAAATCATATATATTAGTGTATACAAAAATCTTCCAAGTAATCAAATGATATCAAAGAATATAATTTAAAATTATGAAAATATTTTATGTAACCATTTAATTTAGTTAGCTAATAAAATATTGTGATTGAAAAGATTTGAAAACCTCGGAAAATCTACATATGCACAAAATATAAAAAGCAAAACAAGCAACTATGTAAAACAAAAAGGAAGCAAATAATTACTAAATAATGCAGTCAAACTACGGTCAGTCATGGTCGGTCAAAAGGGTGCTACATCTAAGGAGTGTGCTCCAACACTTTGCGGTATAATAAACGTTAGATATGAAGTTTCTCCCATCCAAGTAGCACGGGCGGCTTAGAAATTGATGTAGTTGGGTTAAGGTTCTATTTTGCTTGGTTGCTTAGAGACCATGGGCCCCACCAAGTCAATAGTTACTCCCCGAAATGTAGAAGTATCACGGTAATTCTAAGGGATGTTTCAAGCACATGGAGGCCAAGTGTATGTTACATGTATGCAATATGACTAAAAAAATACAAATGTTCCAAATATAACAAGTGTATAATTTGAGAGAAAATTTTCTAGTATCACCCTCTTTTAGTCCCCAGTGGAGTCGCCACTGTAGGGGCCCCGGATTTTAGGGTCCCAAATTTTTTTGTCACCTTTCCCAAACCGTACATAGGTCGAGTTAAACCTAAAATATTGGCTTAAGAAAAGGTGAATGAACTTTTTTAGAAGTATTTTGCCAAAAAATAGGAGCATAGGAATTTCAGTCGCGCTGGCAACGTAGCGTGACAAAGTTTGTCACGCTGACTATGCAGCGCCACAAAGTTTGTCACAATGTAGGTGTAGCGCTGCAAACTTTGTGACGCTGCGACGTTAGCGTGACAAAGTCTGTCGCGCTACGCTGTTTTAGTGTGTTTTTTAAACTTTTAATGATCTTTTTTTCGAGTGAGATTATCAACGAATACGGACGATGCTACTAAGGAGTCGCCAATGAGTTTTAGGAACAAACTCATAAATCGTGTATTTAGCTTAGATACGAATGGCACTCGAATAAGGGACGTTTGTCTAAATTGCACGAAAATCCTCTCCGATCCCATGGGGATGACTCCAAGTTGTGGTCGAGCGAACCAAAGATTGGACTCGGGGCGAAGGTACTAATATGACAGAGTGCATCGCGTTAGCTCATAGGCGGCCATTACTGGTTTCCTCTTAATACTACAGAAATTATATTTGGAGTCACAAAAAATTATCAACTTACAAAATTAAAAAAAAATAGCAATAAATGTTAGTGATAACACAAAAAACTAATTAATTTAACACAAACGTTATCAAAATTGATTTAGGGAGCCTAACATGATTAGATTTGTCCGAAAGAATTATCTTGATGAAGCGTTGCAAACAATCAATTTAAGTTCTTTAACAATAATAAGGTGATAAAGCAGTAAATAAATAATGAAACAACAACTTAAAAGTCCATAAACATGATTTTTAGGGCTCTCAAGAAACGTATCTCTTCTCCTTTGATGATTGTTTTCATCGAGTATTAATTTGGGTGGAGTTTTGAATTATCGTGTCGATATTATTAAAATTTGTAGCCACTTTTTGGTAAAATAAATAGTAAATAAATAATAAAGAATTATTATAAAAAAATAAGGTTGTTTAAAAGCAATAATCGAATTAATTCACTGTCAGACATAGAGTAAGTAAAAAAAGGTTGTTGAGAAATGAAGGAAATGAAGGTTTTTATAATAGCATGGGAACCCTAATCGAGGTGGCCCGCTAGCGCGGCACGCTGAATCGCGGAGGAAACCCTACAACACTACAAGGGTAGCGCTGTTAACTTAGTCACATCGTGACTAAGTTAAACGCGCTGCGTTCTTTTTTTTTTTTTTTTAAAGATTTTTGATGTTTATTTATTTATTTATTAGTATTATTGTAATTATTATTTTATTTTACTCATTTATTTTAAATAAAAGAGGTGTTGGGATTAAAAAGCCCGTTAAATAAGAATGGAAATTTTATAATATCCGAGATTTATTTTGATGCCCAAGTTACTCGATTATCCAATCTCCTAAAGAAATGAGTTTTTTAATCATCAAAGAGTCCTGCCGCAGGAGAGGGGAACTAAATTAGGTGTCTACACCGGGGTGCCCGTACGGTAAAAATAGGAACAAGACCAAAGGATTTGGGGTGAAAGGTCGTATGAGGGATGATAAGAAGGCCTTAGACGATTGCATACAAGGCTATTTTTCCCCTCTCTAGAAGAGGCCGTAAGAGGGATCCTAAGAGATGTTTAGGGGCCGAAAACGATCGTGGGGGGTGCTATGGACGCGAAAAAGTGGGAGGGCCCAGGACGGCCACTCCGAGGGCCTATAACAAAGGCTATTATTAACTTTTTTTTTTGTTCAGGGGTCCCGGAAAAAAATAAAATCCCAGAAATCGATCGAGCTTCCCGTAATGTCAAAATAGGAACCAAGACCAAAGGATTTGGGGTGAATAGGTCATATGAGTGATGATAAGAATGCCTTATACGATTGCATATGAGGTTGTTTTTCTAGTCTCTGGAAGAGGCCACGAGAGGGATCCTAAAGGGCCAAAAACGATCGTGGGGGGTGCTGTAAACGTCCGTAGGACGTGGTACAAAAACGGGGCGAAAAAGTGACGGGGCCAGGGACGGCCCCTCCGGGGTCCTGAAACAAAGGCTATTATTATTCACTATTTTTTGGATTTTTGGGTACCCGGGAAAAAAATTCCCGAAAATCGACCGGGGTGCCCGTAAGGTAAAAAAAGGAACTCAGACCAAAGGATTTGCGGTGAAAAGGTCATATGAGGGATGATAAGAAGGCCTTAGACGACTGCATATAAGGTTGTTTATTCCCTCTCTAGGAGAGGCCATAAGAGGGAAGAAAACGATCGTGGGGGATGCTGGTGACGTCCTTAGCATGTGGTTAAAAAACGTGGCGAAAAAGTGACGAGGCACGGGACGACCCCCTCCGGGTGCTTGAAATAAAGGCAATTATTCTCTATTTTTTTGGGGTTCAGGGGTCCCGAAAAAAAAAAATCCCGGAAATCGACCGAATCGCCCGTAGTGTAAAAATATGAACCCAGATCAAAGGATTAGGGGTGAAAAGGTCATATGAGGGATGATAAGACGGCCTTAGACGATTGCATATAAGGTTGTTTTTCTCCTCTCTAGAAGAGGCCATAAGAGGGATCCTAAGAGGTGTTTAGGGGCAGAAAACGATCATGTTGGTGCTGTGGACAACCATTGCATACAAGGCTGTTGTTCGCCTATTTGGTAGAGGACATAAGAGGGATCCTAAGAGGTGTATAGGGGCGGAAAATGATCGTGGGGGGTGCTGTGGAGGTCCATTGCACGTGGTATAAAAACAGGGGAAAAAACTAACGAGGCCCGAGACGGCCCCTCTGGGGGCCTAAAACAAAGGCTATTGTCACTGTTTTTTGGGGTACAAGGGTCCCGAAAAAAAATCCCAGATATCGATAGGAGCGCCAATAAGGTAAAATTAGGAACCAGACCAAAGCATTCGGGGTGAAAAGGTCATATGAGGGATGATATGAAGGCCTTCGAAGATTACATATAAGGCTGTTTTTCTCAGGAAGAGGCCATAACAGGGAGTTAAAGAGGTGTTCAGGGGCTAAAAACTATAGTGGGGAGTGGTGTGGAGGTCAATACCAGGAGGTAAAAAAAACGGGGCGAAGAAGTGATGGGGCCCGAGATGGCCCCTTTGGGGGCCTGAAACATTGGCATGATACACTATTTTTTGGGGTTCAGGGGTCCCGGAAAAAAAAAATCCTGGAAATCGACCGGGGTGCCCGTAAGGTTAAAATAGGAACCCAGGCAAAATGATTCGGGGTAAAAAGGTCATATGAGGGACGATAAGATGGCCTTAGACAACTGCATATTAGGCTTTTTTTCCCCTCTTTGGAAGAGGCCATAAGAGGGATCATGAGAAGTGTTTAGGGCCGAAAAGGATCGTGACGGTGCTGTGGAGGTCCATAGCAAGTGCTAAAAAAACGTGGCGCAAAAGTGATGGGGGTAGTGATGGCCCATCCGGGGGCCTGAAACAATGGCTATTATTTACTGTTTTTTGGGGTTTTAGGGTCCCGGAAAAAAATCATCCCGGGAATCGACCGGGGTGCCAGTAAGGTTAAAATAGGAACCTGACCAAAGCATTCGGAGTGAAAAGACCATATGAGGGATGATATGACAACCTTCGACGATTGCATATAAGGTTGTTTTTCCCTTCTCTGGAAGAGGGCATAAGAGGGAGCCAAAAATGTGTTTAGGAGCCAAAAACGATAGTGGGGAGTGCTGTGGAGGTCAATTGCACGAGGTATAAAAAAACGAGGCGAAAAAATGTTGCGCCCGAGACGGCCCCTTTAGGGGCCTGAAAAAATGGCATTATTCACTATTTTATGGGGTTCAGGGGTCCCGGAAAAAAAAATCCTGGAAATCGACCGGGGTGCCAGTAAGGTTAAAATAGGAACCTGACCAAAGCATTCGGAGTGAAAAGACCATATGAGGGATGATATGACAACCTTCGACGATTGCATATAAGGTTGTTTTTCCCTTCTCTGGAAGAGGGCATAAGAGGGAGCCAAAAATGTGTTTAGGAGCCAAAAACGATAGTGGGGATTGCTGTGGAGGTCAATTGCACGAGGTATAAAAAAACGAGGCGAAAAAATGATGCGCCCGAGACGGCCCCTTTAGGGGCCTGAAAAAATGGCATTATTCACTATTTTATGGGGTTCAGGGGTCCCGGAAAAAAATATCCTGGAAATCGACCGGGGTGCCCATAAGGTAAAAATAGGAAACCAGACAAAAGGATTCTGGGTGAAAAGGTCATATGAGGGATGATAAAAACGCCTTTGACAATTGCATATAAGGCTTTTTTTTCTCCTCTTTAGAAGAGGCCATTAGAGGGATCGTAAGAAGTGTTTAGGGGCCGAAAAGGATCGTGGGGGTGCATTGGAGGTCCATAGCAAGTGGTAAAAAGATGGGGCGCAAAAGTGATGGGGGCAAGGATGGCCCATGCGGGGGCTTGAAACAACGGCTATTATTCACTGTTTTTTAGGGTTCAGGTGTTACGGAAAAAAAATCTCGAAAATCGACCCGGGTGCCAAAAAGGTAAAAATAGGAACCAAGACCAAAGGATTTGGGGTGAAAAGGTAAGATAAGGGATAATAAAAAGGCCTTAGATGATTGCATATAAGGCTGTTTTTGTCCTCTCTAAAAGAGGCCATTAGAGGGATACAAAAAGGTGTGTAGGGGCAGAAAACGGTCGTGGGGGTTGCTAAAAAAGGTCCATAGCACGCAGTAGAAAATCGAGGTGAAAAAGTGAGAGGGCCCGGGACGGCACTTTCGGGGGCCTGAAACAAAGGCTATTATTCACATTTTCTTGGGGTTAAGGGGTCCCGGAAAAAAATCCAGAAAATCGACCGGGGTCCTCATAAGGTAAAAATAGGAAACCAGACGAAAGGATTCGGGTGAAAAGTCATATAAGGGATAATAAAAAGGCCTTAAACGATTGCATATAAGGCTGTTTTTCCCCTCTCTAGAAGAGGCCATAAGAGGGATCCTAAGAGGTGTTTAAGGGTGGAAAACGGTCGTGGCTGGGTGCTGTGAAGGTCCATAGTACGTGGTAAAAAAACATGGAGAAAAATTGACATGGCCCAGAGCAGCTCCTAAGAGGTGTTTATGGGGGATCCTATTCACTGCTTTTTGGGGTTCTGGGGTGCCGTAAAAAAAAATCCCGGAAATTGACCGGGGTGCTCTAAATGTAAAAATAAGAAACCGGACCAAAGGATTCGTGGTGAAAAAGTCATCTTAGGAATGATAACAACGCCTTAGACTATTGCATATAAGGTTGTTTTTTCCCTTTCTAGAAGAAACCATAAGAGGGATCCTAAGAGGTGTTTAGGGGCGGAAAACAATAGTGTAGGGTGGTTTAGAGGTCTATAGCATGTGGTATTAAAAACTGGGCGAAAAACAGACGGGGTCTGAGATGGCCCCTCCGGGGGCCTAAAACAAAGGCTATTTTCACTATTTTTGGGGTATCAGGGTCCCGGGAAAAAAAATTCCCGAAAATCGACCGGAGCGGCAGTAAGGTAAAAGTAGGAACCCAGACCAAAGGATTCGTGGTGAAAAGGTAATATAAGGTATAATAACAAGGCCATAGATGATTACATATAAGGTTGTTTTTCCCTCTCTAGAAGAGGCCATAAGAGGGATCCTAAGAGGTATTTAGGGGCGGAAAACGTTCGTGGGGGGTGTTGTGGAGGGCCATACGACGTGGTAAAAAAATGGGGGGCAAAAGTGTTGGGGGCAGTGATGGCCCATCCGGGGGCCTGAAACAAGTGCTATTATTCACTTTTTTAGGGGTTCATGTGTCCCAGAAAAAAGAAAATCCTAGAAATCGACCGGGGTGCCCGAAAGGTAAAAATAGGGACCTAGACCAAAGGATTCAGGGTGAAAATGTCAAATAAGGGATAATAACAAGGCCTTAGACGATGGCATATAAGGTTGTTTTCCCCTCTTTAGAAGAGGCCATATGAGGGATCCAAAGAGGTGTTTAGGGGCGAAAAATGGTCGTGGGGGTGCTAAAAAAGGTCCATAGCACATGGTAAGAAATCGAGGCAAAAAAGTGACAGGGCCTGGGTGGTGCTATTATTCACTGTTTTTTGGGGTAAAGGGGTCTCGGAAAAAAAAATCCAGAAAATCGACCGGAGTGCTCATAAGGTAAAAATAGGAACCCAGACCAACGGATTCAGGGTGAAAAGGTCATAAAAGGGATAATAACAAGGCCTTAGATGATTGCATATAAGTTTGTTTTTCCCCTCTCTAGAAGAGGCCGTAGGAGGGATCCTAAGAGGGGTTTAGGGGCGGAAAACGGTCGTGGCGGGGTGCTGTGAAGGTCCATAGCACGTGGTAAAAAAAACGAGGCATAAAATTGACAGGACCCGGAACGGCTTCTCCGGGGGTCTTAAACAAAGGCTATTATACATTGTTTTTTGGGGTTCTAGGGTCCTGGAAATAAAATCCTGGAAATCGACCGGGGTGCCCGTAAGGTAAAAATAGGAAACCAGACCAAAGGATTCGAGGTGAAAAGGTCATCTTAGGGATGATAACAAGGCCTTAGAGGATTGCATATAGGGTTGTTTTTCCCCTCGCTAGAAGAGGCCATAAATGGATCCTAAGAGGTGTTTGGGGCGGAAAACGATCGTGGGGGTGCTGTGGAGGTCCATAGCACGTGGTATGTGGCATTAAGAAATTTGATTTTCTTGAATAGATAAGGTTTGTTAGAGTTTGTTAACAAGATAAGGTCAAGATGCATTGTGTATGTTGCATTCTTATCTTGTGAGTCATAAATGAGTCATGTTGGCTGAATTTCAGCATTATTTGTGCGTGTTTTAGGTTAGTTAGTGTCTTAGAAAGTTGTTAGAATTTAGTCTTAGGTTGTTCTATAAATAGCTTTGAGAATTCTTTGTAAAATAATAAGTTTCAAACATTGATTTTCATTAATAATTTAAGGAATTTCTTGCGCAAATTTGAGAATTAATTTGTTCAAATTTTCTTTCATAAATTTGTGATTTTAGTTGTGAAAAGCGAATTTAGATGCTAAGTTATTGGTTTCAGGAGTGTGCTAATTAATCAGCTTTAAATTAAATTCGTCCAACAATAGAAATTTAATTGACCTACACATGAGTTTTGAGTGATAATTGAGAGTACCACTTAAAATCCACATCAATTTGGTACGACATTTCAGAGTTCTTTTTTATCCATCATGGGGGAAGCTAATTTAACACAATTAATTCAAGGGATGATGACTAAACTAGAAGCTATGGACGTGAGACAAAATCAGGATAATGTCCGCAATGATGTTTTGGCACGTGAATTATAACGAAAACTTGATCCTTAATTTGTGCATTATTTTCGTGGGGATGATGATAATGAAGGTTCTCACTCGTCTTTTTCGTTAGATTCCCATAATAAATGTCCCAAACTCAGGCCAAAGTTTGATGATCGTGGCATTAAACTTGATGCCTTTACTGGCCAAGGTTCCCAGATAACTATCTTGAATGGGAAACATAAGTGGAGAAGATGTCTGAGCATAAAAGTTTTGATGATAAAAGAACCTTTAAAATTGCTTACATCATGTTAACTAAGAATGCAGGATTGTGGTATGAGGGAATTAAAGCCAAGAGAAAACGCCAAAACAAAGCAAAACCTTAAGAAGAAATTGCATGCCAAATATGTACCTTTCTACTTTGATCAGCAAAATTATGTTAAGCTGACTTGCCTATACTAGGGCATTATGAGTGTGCGTGACTATATTGCAAACTTTGAAAGGTTATCTTTGCTTGGTGACTTAGAGGAAAGAGAACATATAAGGATGGCAAGATTTTTGAAGGGCCTAAACAAAAATATTGATAAGGAGCTCGATTTAGCTCAAGATCACACTTTTGATGATCTCTTGAAATTGGCATTGAAGGTGGAAAAACGTGAAAAATGGGATTCCACACGCAATTTTGTGCCTTTAACTGGTAAATCTAGCTACACTCCTCCAGATAAACATGCAAAAGCAAATCAAACACCACAACCAAACCACGTTCCTGCAACTCCTAGCTCTTCAGGGAAAAAACCAAAGAAGGTGGTTTCTAAAGCAGAATATGAAGAACGCAAGAGATGTTTTAAATGTCGAGTTTATGGTAACATTGCTTCCTCTTGTACCTCAAAACACACATTGGCTATGGAAAAAGCCAGATTATGGGCAGCTGACGAAGACATTTACCAGATTGTGGTTGAAGATGATGAGGACATCATTCAAAACCAGAGAGAGGAGGATGTTGATGAAGACACCCTAGAAAATGTGAATCAACCTCCATTGCTACAAGGTAGCGAAGCTTTTGTGGTTAGAAGAACATTGCAATCAGCAGTAGAACCACATGCAACGCAGAGAGAAAGCTTATTTCATAGTATTTACAAGATTGGTCCATACCTATGCAATTTAATCATTGATAGTGGGTGTTGCACAAATTTCGCATCTAAAGATTTGGTAAAAAGGCTCAAATTAACATAAAGAGACCATAATAGTCCTTATAAATTGAATTGGCTAGATGATACAAAAGGGATTGAAGTAAAAAATTAATCACTAATCAATTTCACAACAGGACTATATAATGACGAATAGTGGTGTGATGTTATTCCTATGATTGCATGCCAATTGCTCCTGGGAATACCATGGTAGTATGATAGAAAGGTGCAACATAATGGAGAATCAAATGTTTACTCTGTTTTGAAGGGTAAGAAAAGTATAAATCTCCCACCATTGACTCCATCTGCAGGGAAGGATCGAAAACAAGCTAGTTTATTCCTTTCTGATAAGGAATTTGAGAAGGAGGTAGAACAAGGGAACCCTACATATATTCTCTTTGCAAGGGAAACAACTTCGGATATGATATCTACAGATTTACGCCTCACTCCTTTGCTTGAAGAGTTTGCTGATGTGTTTCCTGATGAATTGCATGATGAACAACCCCCAGTTCGAGGAATTGAACATGCTATTGATTTCATTCCTGGAGCACCTATCCCCAATAAGCCTGCTTATAGACGTGATCCTGAAGCATCTAAGGAACTCCAGCGCCAGATTGATGAATTGATGCAGAAAGGGTTAGTCCATGGGTAGTTCCTGCTTTACCAGTGCCAAAGAAAGATGGCTGTTGGAGAATGTGCATTGATTCTAGGGCAGTTATTAACATATCCATCATGTATAAATTTCCTATGCCTAGACTTGAGGATATGTTGGATGAGCTACATGGCACAAGTTTGTTTTCGAAAATAGATCTGAGAAGTGGCTATCATGAGATGAGAATTCATGAAGGGGATGAATGGAAGACTTATTTCAAGACTAAACACAGTCAGTATGAATGGTTGGTGATGCCTTTTGGTCTATGCAATGCACCTAGTTCATTCATGAGATTGATGAGTGAGATCGTGAGGCCTTTTCTAAACAATTTTATTGTTATATATTTGGATGATATTCTTGTTTATAGTAGAGACATTCATCAGCACCTAGACCATTCGAGGCAATTGTTTAGTAAGTTATGCGAGCAGAAATTATATAGGAAGGTGGAAAAGTGTGACTTCTTGCATGAAAATATTATTTTCCTTGGATATATTGTAAGTGGTACACGATCATGTTGCACCCCTCTAAAGTTGAAGTTGTTAAAACTTGGAAAATACCTACCAATGTGCACGAAGTCAGGTGTTTTCGTGGTCTAGATTAATCCTACAGTAGGTTCGTTCGTAATTTCTCTACTATCATGGCTACTATTACTGAATTGATGAAGAAAGGTGAGTTCAAATGGAACCAACGACCACAGGAGGCTTTTGATGAGGTGAAAGAGAGACTTTGCAATGCACCTATCCTTGTGTTGTGTGATTTTGGTACATTATTTAAGGTTGAATGTGATGCTAGTGGCGTGGGCATTGGAGCAGTTCTAATTCAGGAAAAGAAGCCTGTTTCATATTTTAGTGAGAAGCTGAGTGGCGCAAAACTGAATTACTCCAACTATGATCGACAACTCTATGCCATTGTTCGAGCACTGGATCATTGGTGTCACTGTTTACGCCCTAAACCTTTTATTCTACATTCAGATCATGAAGCCTTGAAATATATTAATGGTCAACAAAAACTCAACCACAAACATGCCAAGTGGGTGGAATTTGTCCAATCTTTCACGTTTTCATCTAGGTACAAGGAAGGCAACAGTAATGTGGTAGCTGATGCTTTATCAAGGACATCATATCTGCTTGCTATGGTTGATACTAGAGTCCTAGGATTTGAGCACCTGAAGGAATTATTACTCAGTGATTCAGATTCTTCTACAGACTATCAACACCCCTTAAGAACTACACAATTTAGGATGGTTTCTTATTTAGGAACAACACACTGTGCATTCATAAGAGTAGAGTTCATAAATTGTTGATAAGGGAGGCTCATAATGGCGCACTTGCAGGGAATTTTGGAGTTCATAAGACTTATGATATGGTGAGTGAATATTTCTATTGGCCTAAGATGATAGGTGATATTTAATCAGTCATTTCCAGGTGTGCTACATGTCAAAGGGCGAAATCAACTTTTGTCAAAGGGTTTTACACTCCATTACCAGTTCCTGATACACCCTGGGATAGCGTCAGTATGGATTTTAAAATTGGCTTCCTCGGGACACAGAGGGGACGTGATTCAATAATGGTAGTGGTTGACAAATTCTAATATGACGCATTTTGTGACCATGAATAAGACTAATGATGCTCAAAATGTTGCTGATCTATACTTCAAAGTGATTGTGAAGCTACATGGAATTCCCAGAAGTGTGGTAAGTGATAGGGACTCGATAAATTAGAGTCACTTTTGGAAGTGTTTGTGGAATATGGTTGGTCCGAAGCTGCTTTAATTATTCATTAAAGCACTTACAGGATGGATACGGATGGTGGTAACAGGGAACAAGTTGGTTTGGTCCATGAGTTTTTTTCCCACTTCACTTGATAGGGTTTTCTCATTTTGGACATCATTGGTTTCATTTCTTTTGGAGTCTTGATCGTCATAATTATCCTAAAATGCATGGATAATGGTTTCTTGAAGGTTTCTTGATTAAAAGATTAAATCTTGAAGCATTTCTTGAAGTTCTTGAAATTGGCCCAAATAATGGCGAGGCACAATGACGAGTATTGTGACGTTTTTCAAGAATCTTGGGCATCTTCAAAATTGCGTGATTTTTTTGTGTAATTCTGATGATAATCTTGTAAATTAGTTATTTGGTTACGTTGTTAGGATATTTTCTTGAATAGATAAGGTTTGTTGGAGGTTGTTAGCAAGATAAGTTCAAGATGCAGTGATGATGTGACATTCTTATCTGGTGAGTCATATATGAGTCATCTTAGCTGAATTTCAGCATTGTTTCTGCGTGTTTTAAGTTGTTTAGGGTCTTAGAAAGTTGTTAGAATTTAGTCTTAGGTTGTTCTATAAATAGCTTTGACAATTCTTTGTAAAAGTTTCATACATTGGTTTTCATTAATAAATTACGGAAATTCTTACACAAATTTGAGAATTAATTTGTTCTGGTTTTCTTTCATAAATTCGTGATTTCAGTAGTGAAAAGCGAATTTAGATCCTAACTAACACAATCTACTTGCAACTTGCATAAAACCCTAACTAACATAGATTTTACTCTAACAATTTAACTAGTTCTCTAGCAAACTAGATAATCATCAAGATATAACCTAAAAAACACGGAATTTTGAAGATTCCCAAATCCCTTAAAAGATCGCCAAAAACTCGCCCATTGTGTGTTCTTTGTTTTTACGCAACTTTCAAGAAACTCCTTCAATCTTCAAGAAACCTTCAAAGAACAAATATTTTAATCAAGAAACCTTTAATAAATCATTTCCTTGACTTTTAGGTAGAAAATTATGATTAAGACTCCACAAGAAATCTAGACAACTATGCCTGAAATGAAAAAAACCCTAGCAACTACAATAGGGAAGATCCATAGGAAAAAACTAACTTATTCCCCTTATCCACCACATTTCCGCTAGCATGTACTATCCAGGAATGTGTGATATGAAAGAATGTCCAAGACCCAATCTAAAGCCAAACTCATGTAACCTAAATGGTTTAACTCCATGAATTTTAGAACAACTTAGAATAAACTCTTTTTAATCATTGCTTGAATCTGCTTCTTGATCAGACTTCCTAGGACCTACTATCTTCAAACCTCCAATGATAGACTTAGTCTCATCTTCACAAGACTCATAACTAGACATATGATACATGGTGCCCTCTCCGATGGTGAAGTGGATTTTAAGTGGTACTCGTAAATAACACTCAAAACTCACTTTTGAATCAATTAAACTCGCACTCCTAGATGAATTTAATTGAAGACTAACTAAATAGCGCACTCTTAAAACTAGTTAACCTAAAAACGGGGCAAAAAAGTGACAGGGCCGGGACGGTGCCTCCAGGGGCCAAAAACTATGGCTATTATTTAGGTTTCAGGGGTCGTAGAAAAAAAAATGTCGAAAATTGATCGGGGAGTCAGTAAGGTAAAAATGAGAACCCAGACAAAAGGATTCGGGGAGAAAAGGTCATATGAGGAATGGTGAGAACTTCTTAGATGATTGCATATAAGGCTATTTTTCCTCTCTCTCGAGGAGGCCATTAGAGGGATCCTAAGAGACGTTTAGGGGCAGAAAATGATTGTGGGGGGTGCTGTGAAGGTCCACAACACGTGGTAAAAAAAAACGGGGCAAAAAAGGGACAAGGCCCGGGACGGTCCCTCCAGGGGCCAAAAACTATGGCTATTATTCACTGTTATGTAGGTTTCAGGGGTCCCAGAATAAAAAATATCGAAAATCGATCGGGGAGTCAGTAAGGTAAAAATGGGAACCCATAACAAAGGAATCGGGGAGAAAAGGTCATATGAGGAATGATTAGAAGGTCTTAGACGTTTGCATATAAGGCTATTTTTCCCCTCTCTCGAAGAGGCCATTAGAGGGATCCTAAGAGGCGTTTAGGGGCCGAAAATGATTGTGGGGGGTGCTGTGAAGGTCCATAGCACGTGGTAAAAAAAGGGGCGAAAAAGTGACGGGGCCTAGAACAATGGCTATTATTCACTATTATTTGGGATTCAAGGGTCCCAGGACAAAAAAATCTCGAAAATCGTCCAGTGTGCCCGTAAGATAAAAATATGAACCCATACCAAAGGATTCGTGGTAAAAAGGTCATATGAGGGATGATAAGAAGGCCTGATACGATTGCATAAAAGGCTTTTTTCCCCTCTCGGGAAGAGGCCATAAGAGGGATTGTAATAGGTGTTTAGGGGCAGAAAACGATCGTGGGGCGTGTTGTGGAGGTCCAAAGCACGTGGTAAAAGAATAGGGCGAAAAAGTGACAGGCCCCGGGATGGCCCCTTCGAGGGCCTGAAATAATGGCTATTATTCGCTGTTTTTTGGGGTTCAGGGGTCCCGGAAAAAAAAATTCCAGGAATCGACAAGCGTGCTCGTAAGTTAAAAATGGGAACCCAGTCCAAAGGATTTAGGGTGAAAAGGTCATATAAGGATGATAAGAAGGCCTTAGACGATTGCATATAAGGTTGTTTTTCCCCTCTCTAGAAGAGGCCATAAGAGGGATACTAAGTGGTGTATAGGGAATGAAAACCATCGTGGGGGGTGCTGTGGAGGTCTATAGCTTGTGGTAAAAAAACCAGGGCGAAAAACTTACGGGTCACAGGTATTCAGGGGTCCCGGAAAAAAAATCCTGAAAATCGACCAAAGTGCCCATGCAGTAAAAGTACGAACCCAGATTCGGGGAGAAAAGATCATATAAGTGATGATAATAAGGCCATAGACGATTGCATATGAGGTTGTTTTTCCCCTCCCTGGAAGAGGCCACAAGTGGGATATTAAGAGGTGTTCAGGTGCTTAAAATAATCTTGGGGGTGCTGTGGTGGTTTGTAGCACATGGTAAAAAAAGGGGCGAAAAAGTGACGGGTCCCGGCACGGCCCATCCGAGGGCCTGTAACAAATCGATTGGCCTTAGGGGTTTAGGGGTTTAGGGGTCCCAGGAAAAAATATCCAAAAAATCGATTGGGGTGCCCGTAAAGTAAAAATAGTAACCCAGACCAAAGAGTTCGGGGAGAAAAGGTCATATGAGGGATGAAAAGAAGGCCTTAGGCGATTTCATATAAGGTTGTTTTTCCCCTCTCTCGAAGAGGCCATAAGAGGGATCCTAATAGGTGTTTTGGGGCCCAAAACGATTATGGGGGGTGCTGTTGAGGTCCATAGTACGTGGTAAAAACAAAGGGCGAATAAGTTACGTTGCCTTTGGCAGCCCCTCTAGGGACCTGAAAGAGGGGCTATTATTATTCACTGTTTTTTGGGGTTCAGGGGACCTAGAAAAAACTATTTCGGAAATACACCAGGGTGCCTGGAAGATAAAATTACGAATCCAGATCTAACGATTTGGGGTGAAAAAGTCATATGAGGGGTGATCAGAAGGACTTAGACGATTGCATATAAGCTTGTATTTCCCCTCTCATGAAGAGGCCATAAGATGGATCGTAAGAGGTTTTTAGGGGCAGAAAATGATCGTAGTGGTGCTGTCGAGGTGCATAGCACGTGGTAAAAAAACGGGGCGAAAAAATGACGGGGCCCGGGACGGCCTTTTCGGGGGCAGAAACAAAGGCTATTATTATTCACAATTTTTTTGGGTTTAGGGAGAAAAGCTCATATCAGGAATGATATGAAGGCCTTAGACGATTGCATATAATGTTGTTTTTCCCGTCTTTGGAACAGGCAATAAGAGGGAACCTAAGAGGTGTTTAAGTGATTCAGTGATCGTGGGGTGTGCTCTGGAGGTCCATAGCACATGGTAAAAAAAAACAAGGCAAAAAAGTGACGGGGGCCTGTAACAAAGGCTCTTTATTTACTGTTATTTGGGATATTGACCGGGGTGCCCGTAAGGTAAAAATAGGAACCCTGACCAAAGGATTTGGGGTGAAAAGGTCATATGAGGGATTATTAAAAGGCCTTAGACGATTGCAAATAAGGTTTTTTTCCCCTCTTTGGAAGAACCTATAAGTGGGATCCTAAGAGGTGTTTTGGGGCCGAAAATGATCGTTGGGGTGCTATTGAGGTCCATAGCAAGTGGTAAAAAAACGGGGCGAAAAAGTGACGGAGCCCGGGATGGCCCCTTCAGGGGCCTGAAACAAAGGCTATTATTCACTGTTTTTTGGGTTCAAAGGTCCCGGAAGCAAAATCCCGAAAATCGATCGGTGTGACAGTAAGGTAAAAATAGGAACCCAGACTAAAGGATTCGGAAGGAAAAGGTCATATAAGGGATGATAAGAAGTCCATAGACGATTGCATATAGCACAGTTTTTCCTCTCTCTGGAAGAGGCCATAAGAGGGATCCCAAGAGTTGTTTTGGGGCCCAAAATGATCGTGGGGGGTGCCGTGTAGGTCCACAGCACGTGGTAAAAAAAATGAGGTGAAATAGTGACGGGGCCCAGGACGGCCCCTCCGGGGGCCTGAAACTAAGGCTATTTATTCACTGTTTTTTTAGGTTCATGGGTCCCGGGAAAAAAAATCCCTGAAATCGACCGGGGTGTTCGTATGGTAAAAATAGGAACCCGGACCAAATGATCCAGGGTGAAAAGGTCATATGAGAGATGGTAAAAATGGGAACCTAGACCAAAGGATTAGGGGTGAAAACGTCATATGAGGAACGATTCCATATAAGGCTGTTTTTCCCTTGTGTAGAAGAGGCCATAAGAGCGATCCTAAGTGGTGTGTAGGGAACGAAAACGATCGCGGGGAGTGCTGTAGTGGTCTATAGCACGTGGTGTAAAAAAAACGTGGTGAAAATGTAACGGGGCCCGGGACGGCCCCTCCAATAGAAACAAAGGCTATTATTCACTGTTTTTTGGGGTTCAGGTGACCCGGGAAAAAAAACCCGAAAATTGACCGGGGTGCTCGTAAGGTGAAAATACGAACAAGACCTTAGACGATTGGATATATAGCTGTTTTTCCCCTCCCTGGAAGAGGCCACAAGAGGGTTCGTAAGAGGTGTTTAGGAGCCAAAAACGATCGTGGGGAGTGATGTGGAAGATGCGATAAGAGGGATGCTAATTAGTGTTTTGGGGCTGAAAAACGGTTGTGGGGGGTTATGTTGAGGTCCATAGCACGTGGTAAAAATACATGGCGAAAAAGTGACGTGGCTTGGGACGGCCCCCAAAGGGCCTGAAACAAAGGCTATTATTATTCACTTTTTTTGGGGTTCAGGGGTCCTAGGAAAAAAAATCTCAAAAATACACCGCAGTGCTCGTAAGGTAAAAATAAGAACCTAGACCTAATGATTCAGGGTAAAAATGTCATATGAGCGATAATAAGAAGGACTTACACGATTGCATATAAGGTTGTTTTTCCCCTCTCTGGAAGAGGCCATAAGAGGGATCCTAAGAGGTGTTTAGGGGTCGAAAACGATCATGGGGGGTGCTGTGGAGGTCCATAACACCTGGTAAAAAAAATGGAGCGAAATAGTGACTAGGCTCGGGACGGCCCCTGGAAGGGCATGAAACAAAGGATGTTATTATTCACTGTTTTTTTGGTTCAGAGGTCATGTGAAAAAAAATTTCCAGAAATCGACCGGGGTGCCCGTAAGGTAAAAATAGGAACCTAGACCAAAGGATTCAGGGTGAAAAAGGTTATATGAGGGATGATAAAAAGGCCTTAGTCAATGGCATATAAGGTTGTTTTTTCCCTCTCCGGAAGAGGCCATAAGAGGGTTCCTAAAAGGTTTTTAGGGGCAGAAAACGATTGTGAGGATGTTGTGGACGTCCGTAGCACGTGGTAAAAAAAGGGCGAAAAAGTGATGGGGCCCAGGACGGCCCCTCCGGGGCCTGAAATATAGGCCATTATTATTCACTGTGTTTCGGGGTTCAGGGTACCTGGGAAAAAAAATCCCGGAAATCGACCGGGGTGCCCGTAAGGTAAACATAGGAACCCAGACCAAAAGATTAGGGGTGAAAAGGTCATATGAGGGATGATAAGATGGCCTTAGACGACTACATATAAGGTTGTTTTTCCCGTCTCTAGAAGAGGCCATAAGAGGGATCCTAAGAGGTATTTAGGGGCAGGAAACAATAGTTGGGAGTGTTGTGGACGTCCATAGCACGTGGTAAAAAACGGGACGACCCCTCCAAGGGGTCTGGAACAAAGGCTATAATTCACTTGTTTTTTGGTTTAGAAATTGACAGGGGTAACCGTAAGGTAAAAATAGGATCCCAGGCCAAAGGATTCGGGGTGAAAAGGTCATATGAGGGATGATAAGAAGGCCATAGACGATTGCATATAAAGTTGTTTTCCCCCTCTATGGATGAGGCCATAAGTGGGATCTAAAGAGGTATGCAGGGACCGAAAAAGATTTTGGGGGGTGCTGTGGAGGTCCATAGCACGTGGAAAAAAAACGAGGCGAAAAAGTGACGGGGCCGGGGACGGCCCCTCCGGGGGCCTGAAAGAAAGGCTATTATTCACTTTTTCAGGGGGTCAAGTGTCCCAGAAAAAAAATCTCGGAAATCGATGGGGGTGCCCGTAAGTTAAAAATATCAACCCAGACCAAAGGATTCGGGGTGAAAAGTTCATATGAGGGATAATAACAAGGCCTTAGACGATTGCATATAAGGCTATTTTTCCCCTCTCTAGAAGAGGCCATAAGAGGGATCCTAATAGGTGTTCAGGTGCTGAAAACGATCGTGGGGTGTGCTGTGGAGGTCCATAGCACGTGGTAAGAAAACGAGGAGATAAAGTGATGTGGCCCTCCCTCCGGGGGCCTGAAACTATGGGTATAATTATTATCTGTTTTTTTTAGGTTCCGAGGTCCCGGAAAAAAAAAACCCCAACTCGACCGGGGTGCCCGAGAGGTAAAAATAGGAACCCCGAACAAAGGATTCGGGGTGAAATGGTCATATTAGAGATGATAACAAATCCTTAAACGATTGGATATAAGGTTGTTTTTCCCCTCTCTTAAAGAGGCCATTAGAGTGATCCAAATATGTGTTTAAGGGTCGAAAACGATAGTTGGGGGTGCTGTGGAGGTCCATAGCACGTGTTAAAAAAAAACGGGGCTAAAAAGTGATGAGCCCCGGAACGGCCCATTTGGAGGCCCGAAACAAAGGACATTATTCACAGTTTTTTGGGGACAAACCAAAAAAAGTGATTTCTAGAGCAGAATATGAAGACCACAGGAGATGTTTTAAATGTCAAGGTTATGGTCACATTGCTTCTACTTGTATAACAAAACGCACATTAGCAATGGAACAGGCCAGATTATGGGCCACTGAGGAAGAAATTTATCAAATTGTGGTTGAAAATGATGAGGACATCATTCAAAATCGAAGAGGGGAGGATTCTGATGAAGACACCATAGAAACAATGAATCAGCTTCCATTGCTACAGGGTGGCAAAGCTTTTAAGGTTAGAAGAGCATTGCATACAACTGTGGAACCACATGCAACTCAGAGGGAAAGTCTATTTCACAGTGTTTGCAAAATT
This sequence comes from Suaeda aralocaspica, assembly GCA_016808085.1. NCBI lineage: Eukaryota > Viridiplantae > Streptophyta > Magnoliopsida > Caryophyllales > Amaranthaceae > Suaeda > Suaeda aralocaspica. The sequence continues at coordinate 1,092,610 of PYUH01000265.1, read as the reverse complement.
GGTCCCTACCTATCCAATTTAATGATTGATAGTGGATCCTGCACAATTGAGACTTCAAAAGATCTGGTAAAAAGGTTGAAATTAACACAGAGAGACCATAATAGTCCTTATAAATTAAATTGGCTTGACGATACAAAAGGGATTGAAGTAAGGAAGCAAGCACTGATGAATTTCACCATTGGCCTGTACAATGACGAATTGTGGTGTGATGTCGTGCCTATGACTGCGTGCCAATTTCTCTTGGGAAGGCCCTGGCAATATAATAGACAGGTACAACACAATGGAGAATCAAATGTATACACGATTTTGAAGGATAGGAAACTAATCAATCTCCTACCATTGACTCCATCTGTAGGGAAAGACCAGAAACCAACGACTTTATTACTTTCTTCTAAGGAATTTGAGAAGGAAATGCAGCAAGGGAACCCTGCATTTATTCTTTTTGTGAAGGAAGCAACATTAAATAAAGTATCAACTGATTTGCACCTCACTCCTTTGCTAGAAGAATTTGCTGACGTATTTCCTAATGAATTGCCTGATGAACTACCCCCAATCAATGAACATGCAATTGACTTCACACCTGGCACACCATCAAAATAAACCTGCATACAGATGTGATCCTGAGGCATCTAAAGAACTCCAACGCCAAATTGATGAATTGATGTAGAAAGGCTTAGTTCGAGAATCAATGAGTCCATGTGCAGTTTCGGCTTTGCTGGTGCCGAAAAAAGATGGCTCTTGGAGAATGTGTATTGATTCTAGGGCAGTGACTAACACAACCACCAAGTACATATTTCCTATGCCTAGACTTGAGGATATGTTAGATGAATTACATGGTGCAAGTGTATTTTCGAAAATAGATCTGAGAAGTGGCTATTATCATATGAGAATTCGTGAAGGGGATGAATGGAAGACTGATTTTAAGACTAAACAAGGTCTTTATGAGTGGTTGGTGATGCCTTTTGGCATATGCAATGCACCAAGTTCGTTTATGAGGTTGATGAATGAGGTATTAAGACCGTTTTTTAACGAGTTTATTGTTGTCTATTTAGATGTTATTCTTCTTTACAACAAAGACATTCATGAACACCTAGACCATCTGAGGCAGTTGTTTAATAAGCTACGTGAGCAAAAACTGTGTGGGAAACTCGAAAAGTGTGACTTCTTGCAAGAAAAGATGTTTTTCGTGGGATACGTTGTAAGTGGCGCAGGAATTATGGTAGATCCATCCAAAGTTGAAGCTGTTAAAACTTTGAAGATACCTACTAATGTTCATGAAGTGATGAGTTTTCATGGCCTAGCATCATTCTATAGAAGGTTCATTCAGAATTTCTCTACTATCATGGCTCCAATTACTAAATTAATGAAGAAAGGAGAATTCAACTTGAACAAACGAACACAGGAAGTCTTCAATGAGGTGAAAGAGAGACTTTGCAATGCACCAATCCTGGTGTTCCCTGATTTTGATAAGCTGTTTGAGGTTGAATGTGATGCCAGTGGTGTAGGCATTGGGGCAATACTAATTCAGTAAAGGAAGCCTGTTTCATACTTCAGTGAGAAGCTGAGTGGCGCCAAATTGAATTACTCCAATTGTGATCGTGAATTTTATGCGATTGTTCGAGCACTTGATCATTAGTCTCATTTTTTGTGCCCAAAACCCTGTATTTTGCATTCAGATCATGAAGCCTTGAAGTATATCAATGGTCAACAGAAACTCAACCACAAACATGCCAATGGGGTAGAATTTCTCCAATCATTCACTTTTTCATCCAGGTACAAAGATGGCAAGAATAATGTGGTAGCTGATGCATTATCAAGGAGAGCAAATCTACTTGGTATGCTTGATGCTAGAGTCCTGGGATTTGAGCACTTGAAGGAATTATCTGTCAGTGATTCAAATTTTGCTTTAGAATATCAGCATCCCTCCAGAAAATACACAATTCAGGATGGTTTCTTATTCAGAAACAATAATCTGTGCATTCCTAAAAGTGGAGTATGTGAATTACTGCTACGGGAGGCTCATAGTGGCGCACTTGCTGGACATTTTGGGATTCACAAGACTTATGATATGGTGAGTGAATATTTCTATTGGCCTAAGATGTTGGGTGATATTCAATCAGTAGTTTACAGGTGTGCTACATGTCAAAGGGCGAAATCCACTTTTGTCAAAGGACATTACACGCCATTACCAGTTCCTGATACACCTTGGGATAGTGTCAGTATGGATTTCATAATTGGTTTACCTAGGACACAGAGGGGACGAGATTGAATAATGTTAGTGGTTGACAGGTTCTCTAAGATGGCGCATTTTTTGGCCATTAATAAAACTGATGATGCTCAACATGTTGCTAATCTATACTTTAAAGAGATTGTGAAGCTGCATGGAATTCCATGAAGTGTGGTAAGTGACAGGGATTCAACAGTTTTTGAGTCACTTTTGGAAGTGTTTGTGGAAGATCGTTGGTACGAAGCTGCTTTTTAGTACTTCTCATCACCCCCAAACAGATGGTAAGACTGAAGTAACAAACGAAACTTTGGGCACTTTGTTGCGTGGGCTTGTGAGTAAGAAATAGAAGGATTGGTATGTGCGCTTATGCCATGCTGAATTTGCTTATAAAAGGGTTGTTTAATCCACCATAGGGCATTCCCCATTCGAAATTGTGTATGGAATCAATCCATATATGCCCATTCATCTGATTCCCTTGGCTACATATGAAATCCATGTAGATGCGCAATAGAGAGTAGAAATCTTCAATAAAATGTGTGAAGCAGTTAAGAAAAATAATTGTAAGATGAATGAAGTCTACAGGAGGCGGACTAATAAGAAAAGAACTCAGCATGTTTTCAAACCTGGTGATTTGGTATGGATTCATCTTAGAAAGGAACGTTTTCCTCATAAAAGGAAGAATAAATTGATGCCTAGAGATGATGGACCTTTTGAGGTAATTGAAGTATATGGTGTTAATACCTATAAATTGATTTGCCTCAAGAGTATGGTAATGTGAGTGCTACTTTCAATATTGGGGATCTCTCGCAATATTATGATGATGTGAATTTGAGGGCAAGTTCTTTTCAACCAGGGGATAATGATGTGAATTTAGGTCCTAGTGAAATATCCTATCATACAACAATAGTGGATGAGCCAATCAAACTATTAATAAATCCTATTGGGTTTGATAAGGATAAATCACTTGTTTGGGTGACAATAATGATGGTGAGCACTGATACTGTGGAGACATGTGATGGGGGTGGCTTCCTAGCCAACACTATTAACTATTAACCATTAATATGCCTTTTCACTGGTGGAGTGAGTCATAAAGAAGGTTTAACAGATTATTAATGCACTCACATGACGGATACACATGGTGGTTACAGGGAACAAGTTGGTTTGGTCCATCAGTTTTTTCCCATTTCACTTGATAGGGTTTTCTCATTTTGGACGTTATTATTATTAATTCTTATGGAGTCTTGATCATCATAAATATGCTAAAATACATGTAGAATGGTTTCTTGAAAGTTCCTTGATTAAAATATTGGATCTTGAAGCATTTCTTGAAGTTCTTGAAGAATCTTTGAAAAATGGCGCAAAAATGACGATCTCTTGTGGGGTGTATTTTGACGAATTTTCAAGTACTTGGGCAACAAGTTGTTTGTGTAATTTTAGTGTAACTTCTGATGATTATCTTGTTTATTAATTATTTATTCAAATTGTTAGACTATTTTCTTGATTAGTTAGTTAGTTAGAGTTTGTTACGCAAGATAAGACCACGTTGCAAGTTGCATGATGATGTGGCAATCTTATTTTGAGTTTGTTGTGCAACTTGTGCATGTGGCACAAGTGGGCCGAATTTCCTACTTATTTTCACGTGTTTTTTTTAGTAGTTTTAGCTAGGATTTTGTTGATGATTATACCTAAAAATAATCTCAACATTAGGTTGTAAATTAATTAAGTTTTTGCACATTGAAAATAAAAATTCACTTCCTTGAAATTCTGGAAATTTGCGCAAGTGTGTTTTGTTCGAATTTCTTCATAAATTTGTGAGTCAAGAGTGATAAAAAAATTTAGAACCTACTTAATTAATTACATGAGTGTATTGATTAATTCATCTTCAATTAAATTAATCCATGAGTGAAGATTTAATTGCCAAAAATCATGAGTTTTAGGTTGTATTTGTGAGTACCACTTAAAATCCACAACAATATCCCTCCACACTCTTCTGCCCTTGCTTTAGGGCATGCATCTTCAGGAAGTTTTTCTGTTCATACTCATGTGGCACAAAATTCTTTCTCAATTCCCCCTTCGGTTTACGCTAAGACATAATTTTCGATCTACCTTCTTTTTTTCGTTTCCTTTGTACCCCTTCATACCATAAGGTAGCATAAGAAGCTAGCTTCAATTCTGCCACTTTGAAGGCTTTATGATCGACATATTATTTATAATTAAAGGATCTTTCGGTTCTCCTAAGCTAATGAAGGAAAACTTCCGGATCTAGACTACCACTGCAGTCAGGAACGTCCAATTTTAGGCTTCGATCATCATCTTTCGGCTTATCACGTCTTTTGTGTCTTTTTTGATCATCTTCATCACTAGAACTAGTATCATCTACATGCCTAGCTTTGCGAGCACTTCTTCCTGAATCTTCATCACTAGAGCTTGAATTAGATTCATCAATTTCATGGCCCTTCTTATTAAATTTCGATCTCCCACTCACGAAATTCATGACTTCCTCTAGCATAGTTTGTAGCTCCCTGATTTCATTGTCTCTCATGATTTCCTTAGCTCTCTGTGGAAATTTGCAAGAACTCCCTCACCTTCACCATCTATAGAAATTTTATGGTTAAAGTGATTAATAGATTCACAAGCACTTGAGGTTAGACGTTCTCTCAATGAAAGCACCAAATTTAATGTGAATTTTCGTATGAACGAAAATTCACAAAGGGATAGAGCTAAAATTGTGAGTTTCTAAAGGCCAAGCCACGAAAATCCACATTTTTAGGTTGATTAAGTAGTCTTTGTTTAAAGCCTAAGAACCCTCAAAGCCACTAATTAATCTCACAAGAGTATAAAGGAATTAACCAGCAACTCAACAAGAATTTAGATTTTTTTGTTTTTAAGTAAACAAACAAAACGTTTTTAGTAAACTCAAATCTGAAATATTCAAGCTAGTGTTGAGACTATTTATAGGAATAATCATCAACAAAAATCCTAACAAAAATAAGCTAAAATACATGCACAAAATAAGATAAACACGCCACCCTAGCCTTCTTATCCAAGTTGCATAACTAACTCAAGATAATATTGCCACATCATCACTACACCTTGATCTTCTCTTGCCAACAACTCTAACTACCTCTAACTAATCAAGATTCTACCTTAAAATATTTCTAACAAACTAATAAACAAAATAATCATCATTTTACAACCTAAAATACATGCAACAATCAAGAGCTCAACCATCAAGAACATCGCAAAAATACACGCCACCATGTTGCTTCATTTTTGCGCCATTTTCATAATTGCTTTCAATCTTCAACAAACCTTCAAGAAGTAATTCCCCATTTCATTAAGGATGAAAATGATGATCAAGACTCCCCAAGAAATAAAAGACTCAATGCCTAAAATGAGAAAAACCCTAGCAAATGCAGTAGGAAAAAACCCATAGGCAAAAACCATCTTGTTCCCCAAAATCCACCATTCTTTCCTTGATTATCCTACACACTAAGTGTGTGTGACCATGCACATGCAAATCCCAATCCTTTATGCACCCATATGGCTTGTATCTCCATAAGAAATTAGTTCCCCCGTGGTTGTATCCTTACCATTGACATTCAAACATTCAAAGTTGGTTGCATCCTTGCCATTAATATTCAAATTTGCATCACCTTTTTGTATCAATTCAGAAATAGGAGCCATGATAGTTGAGAAATTTCGTATGAATCTCATGTAAAACAAGGCTAAACCATGAAAAATCTTGAATTCATGCGCATTGGTAGGTATCTTCCAAGTTTTAACAGCTTCAACTTTAGAAGGATCCACCATAATACCTGCGCTACTCACAATATAACCAAGGAAAACAATCTTTTCCTGCAAGAAGTCATACTTTCCAACTTTCCATAAAATTTCTTCTAACGTAACTTACTAAATAATTGCCTCAAATGATCTAGGTGCTCATGTATGTCTCTGCTATAAACAAGAATATCATCCAAATAGACAACAATAAACTTGTTTAGAAAAGGCCTCAATACTCATTCATCAACCTCATGAACGAACTAGGTGCATTGCATAGACCAAAAGGCATCACCAACCACTCATATAAACCATGTTTAGTCTTAAAAGCAGTTTTCCATTCATCTCCTTTACGAATTCTAATCTGATGATAGCCACTTCTCAGATCTATTTTCGAAAACATGCTTGCTCCATGTAACTCATCCAACATATCCTGAAGTCTAGGCATAGGGAATCTATACTTGATGGTTATGTTATTAACTTCCCTAGAATCAATGCTCATCCTCCAAGAGCCATCTTTCTTAGGTACTAGTGAAGCAGGAACTGCGCATGGACTCATTGATTCACGAACTAACCCTTTTTGCATTAATTCATCAATCTGGCGCTGGAGTTTCTTGGATGCTTTAGGATCACATCTATAAGAAGGCTTATTAGGAAAAGGTTCTCCAGGAATAAAATCAATAGCATGTTCAATTCCTCGAATTGGGGGTAGTTCATTTGGCAACTCATCGAAAAACACATCAGCAAATTCTTCAAGTAAAGGAGTGAGGCGCATGCAAATATGTAGATACCTTATCTGAATTTGAGTACAAGTGAGATATCCTATAAAGAACCAATAATGGATGAACCAATTAACCTTATACTGAATCCTATAGGGTTTGATAGAGATAAATCACAAGTATGGGTAACCATGGTGAAGATTGATGACACTGTGAATGAGAGTGGTGGCTTCCTAAGCCAACACCATTAGTCACATATACATTTGTACTGGTGGAGTAAGGTTTTAATTTTTAATATGTTAATCCGTTATTTGAATATTTCTGATTAGATATTGGATTAAGCACTTTACTAGATGGATACGTATGGTGGATCCTGAGAACAAGTTTGTTTGGTCTATGATTTTTTTTCCCACTTGACTTGATAGGGTTTTTCTCATTTTGGACATCATTGCTTTTTAGTGTGTGAATCTTTGTAGATAGAGTTTTCCTTCAAAAGTATCTTTGGAGAATGTTGAATGATTTCTTGAATGTTTCTTGATTAAAAGATTCAATCTTGGAAGGGTTCTTGATTAAAAAATACATTCTTGGAAGGGTTCTTGAAGAATCAAGAAAATGGTGAAGCGTTCATGATGTGTGTTTTGGCGATGTTGAAGACGATTTTTGGGCATCATTTTGGCAAGCTTCCACAAGATAAAAATTAAGATTTTATTTTTTTTATTTCATTTGTAGACAGTTTGTTAGAATAGATTTTTATTTGTTAGGATTTGTGCAAAATGATTCAAGATAAGGATCAAGTTGTGCAAGTGTGCTTATGTGGCAATTCGGTTTTGTGGATAACCACACAGGGGCGTGTTTTTTGATTGGTTGCAAGTTCTCTAGGTTATTTAGGGTTGTTATTAAGTTGTTAGGATATTTTCCCATAAATAATATAAGGATTCTATGTAACAACATAAGTTTTATTCATTGATATTCAATAAAATTCGTTTTCTTCCTTGCACAAATTTAAAGAGTTAAATTGTTCAAGATTCTTCATAAATTCATGAATTCAGGAGTGAAGATCAAATTTAAATCCTAATTAATTAGTTTCATTAGTGTTCTAATTAGTTAGTCTTCAATTAAATTCGTCTAGGAGTGGGAGTTTAGTTGATTGAAACGTGAGTTTTTGAGTGTTATTTGCGAGTACCACTTAAAATCCAAATCAATTTGGTATCAAATTTCAGAGTTCTTTTCGATCCATCATGGTGGAAGCTAATTAATGCAACACATGATGACTGGACTAGAAGATATGGACGTGAGACAGAGACAAGACAATGTACGCATTGATGTTTTGGCACGCGAATTCCAACGCAAATTGGATCCTCAATCTGTGCCTTATTTTCGTGGTGATGATGTTGATGATGAAGGCTCTCACTTGTCTTCTTACTCAGAGGCCCATAAAAATGTCCCAAACGCTGGACAAATTTTGATGATCGTGGAATTAAACTTGTTGATTTCACTGGCCAAGGTTCCCTAGAGGACTATCTTGAATGGGAAAGACAATTGGAGAAGATTGCTAAGTATAAAGGTTTTGATGATCGAAAAACCTTTAAATTGCTTACATCAGATTAACTAAGAATGCAGGATTGTGGCATGAAGGCATAAAGGCCAAAAGAAAATGCCAAAACAAAGAAAAAATCGTCACCCGATCTCACCTTAAGAAGAAGTTGCGTGACAAATATGTGCCTTTTGACTTTGATCAGCAAAATTATGTCAAGTTGACTTCTCTATATCAAGGCACCATGAGTGTGCATGACTACATTGCTAAATTTGGAAGATTGTCTTTTCTTTGTTACTTCGAGGAACAAGAACATATGAAGATGGCAAGATTTTTGAAGGGCTTAAACAAAAATATTGATAAGGAGCTCGATTTGGCTCAATATCACATTTTTATTGATCTCTGCAAATTGGCATTGAAGGTGAAGAAACGTGCCAAACGGGATTCCACACGCAATTTTGTGCCTTTCACTAGTAAATCTAGCTACATTCCTCCGGACTTGAGTAAAAACACAAAAGCAAATGAACACCACAATCGACCATAGTTCCTGCAACTCTAAGCTCTTTAGGGGAAAAGCCAAAGAAAGTGGTCTAAAAAGAAGAAAATGAAAGTCGAAGGAGATGTTTTAAATGATCTACACATCGAAGGTGTAAGCTACTGTAATGTCTTTTATATAAATCCCCTCATCGAATGATGTATTGGGAGAATATGAGCCTTAAAGCTCGTTGCTCTTTCTCTGATGTATTAGCAGGGTATTGTTGACTTTCAAATATTTTTTTATATCACTATACCGCAAGGTTCCGCTTTTGAGAGGTCGTTCACCTCATTTTCTTCTTCAACTATGCAAGCATGANAGGATTTGTGCAAAATGATTCAAGATAAGGATCAAGTTGTGCAAGTGTGCTTATGTGGCAATTCGGTTTTGTGGATAACCACACAGGGGCGTGTTTTTTGATTGGTTGCAAGTTCTCTAGGTTATTTAGGGTTGTTATTAAGTTGTTAGGATATTTTCCCATAAATAATATAAGGATTCTATGTAACAACATAAGTTTTATTCATTGATATTCAATAAAATTCGTTTTCTTCCTTGCACAAATTTAAAGAGTTAAATTGTTCAAGATTCTTCATAAATTCATGAATTCAGGAGTGAAGATCAAATTTAAATCCTAATTAATTAGTTTCATTAGTGTTCTAATTAGTTAGTCTTCAATTAAATTCGTCTAGGAGTGGGAGTTTAGTTGATTGAAACGTGAGTTTTTGAGTGTTATTTGCGAGTACCACTTAAAATCCAAATCAATTTGGTATCAAATTTCAGAGTTCTTTTCGATCCATCATGGTGGAAGCTAATTAATGCAACACATGATGACTGGACTAGAAGATATGGACGTGAGACAGAGACAAGACAATGTACGCATTGATGTTTTGGCACGCGAATTCCAACGCAAATTGGATCCTCAATCTGTGCCTTATTTTCGTGGTGATGATGTTGATGATGAAGGCTCTCACTTGTCTTCTTACTCAGAGGCCCATAAAAATGTCCCAAACGCTGGACAAATTTTGATGATCGTGGAATTAAACTTGTTGATTTCACTGGCCAAGGTTCCCTAGAGGACTATCTTGAATGGGAAAGACAATTGGAGAAGATTGCTAAGTATAAAGGTTTTGATGATCGAAAAACCTTTAAATTGCTTACATCAGATTAACTAAGAATGCAGGATTGTGGCATGAAGGCATAAAGGCCAAAAGAAAATGCCAAAACAAAGAAAAAATCGTCACCCGATCTCACCTTAAGAAGAAGTTGCGTGACAAATATGTGCCTTTTGACTTTGATCAGCAAAATTATGTCAAGTTGACTTCTCTATATCAAGGCACCATGAGTGTGCATGACTACATTGCTAAATTTGGAAGATTGTCTTTTCTTTGTTACTTCGAGGAACAAGAACATATGAAGATGGCAAGATTTTTGAAGGGCTTAAACAAAAATATTGATAAGGAGCTCGATTTGGCTCAATATCACATTTTTATTGATCTCTGCAAATTGGCATTGAAGGTGAAGAAACGTGCCAAACGGGATTCCACACGCAATTTTGTGCCTTTCACTAGTAAATCTAGCTACATTCCTCCGGACTTGAGTAAAAACACAAAAGCAAATGAACACCACAATCGACCATAGTTCCTGCAACTCTAAGCTCTTTAGGGGAAAAGCCAAAGAAAGTGGTCTAAAAAGAAGAAAATGAAAGTCGAAGGAGATGTTTTAAATGATCTACACATCGAAGGTGTAAGCTACTGTAATGTCTTTTATATAAATCCCCTCATCGAATGATGTATTGGGAGAATATGAGCCTTAAAGCTCGTTGCTCTTTCTCTGATGTATTAGCAGGGTATTGTTGACTTTCAAATATTTTTTTATATCACTATACCGCAAGGTTCCGCTTTTGAGAGGTCGTTCACCTCATTTTCTTCTTCAACTATGCAAGCATGAGCCAATCCCTTTATTATTTCGACGACCAAGAGCATTTCAGTCAAAGAACCATTGGTGCCAATTTATCTTAAGCATTGGCAAATTGATTATCCTTCTTTTTTAGTAGGTGTATTCTATTTCTTCCATTTCTGAGGCAATTTATTCCAAATTATGCTTGGTATGGGGCCAATCTTTCACTTCTAACTTTCCATCTTCCGAATATTTGATTAATGATTAATAAAGAATCCCTATATACCCTTACCTTCTGAACTGTCAAAGCTACAGCGGCCTCGAGCCCAATGATGCAAGCTTCATATTCAGCAGCATTGCAAGTCACATCAAAGTCCAATTTTACATATATAGGTGTATGCTCCTCTTTATGTGAAACAATTAGGACACCGACCCCACATCCTTGTTTATTAGAGGCGCCATCAAAATATAAGGACCATCTTTCTTCTTCAGTCATCTTTAGTGCTTCATTAGGAAATTCATAATCCTCGGGTCGAGGTTCATGAGGAGAGTCAGCTAAGAATTTCGAGACTATGCTTCCTTTTATGGATTTTTTGTGACACGAATTTAAGGTCAAACTTGGCCAACATGTTCATCCATCTCGATATTTTTTCTTTCACCGTAGTTTTATCGAAGAGATACTTGAGTGGATCTCCCTTGCTTATTGTGAATGGTATGAGTGAGCGAGTAGTCCCTTATTTTGTTAGTAGACCACACCAATGCAAAGCACAACTTTTCGATGTTAGAGTATTTTTCCTCATATTGCAAGAACTTTTGCCTTAAGTAATAAATAGCATTTTCTTTTTTCATCAATCTCTTGTGCTAGCATAGCTCCAGCAACAATTTGAGTAACAGTTAAGTAAAGCCTCAAAGGATGTCCTTGCGTAGGAGGTACCAAGACAGGTGGATTTGTGAGATACTCCTTAATTTTGTTGAAAGCTTGTTTACAGTTATCGTCCCATTCTTTTGGAGCTTCTTTCTTTAATTTCTTGAAGATGGGCTCAAATATCATTTTAAGTTTAGAGATGAATTAGAGCCTACCCAAGAATCATCGGATCTCCTTCTCAGTCTTTGGTGGTTTTAAAGACATGATGGCTTTGATTTTTGTTGGATCAATTTCAATTCCTTTCTCGCTAACCACGTGACCTAGAAGTTTCCCCAAAGTAACTTCTCGCTAACCACGTGACCTAGAAGTTTCCCCAAAGTAACCCCAAAGGCATATTTTGAGGATTGAGTCTCATGTTAAACCTTCAAAGCCTTTCAAAGAATCTTTAGAAGGAAGGAGTATTTTCACTCCTTTCCTTGGTTTTTACTATCATGCCATCTACATACACCTCTACTTCTTTGTGTATCATATCATGGAGAAGTGTAGTTGCAGTGCGTTGATATGTGGCACCGACGTTCTTTAAACCAAATGGCATAATTTCATAGCAATATAACCCCCATGGCGTAGTGAAGGTTGTCTTTTCCATGTCTTCTTCGTCCATTTTGACTTGATTGTAGTCAGCATAACCATCCATGAAGGAGAACAAGGTATTGTCGGTTGTGTTGTCAACAAGCACATCGATGTGAGGCAGTGGAAAGTCATCTTCTGGACTGGCCTTGTTCATGTCCTGGAAGTCCACTCACATTCTCATTGTTCCATCATTCTTTGGCATAGGAACAATTGGCAACCCAATCAGCATATTGGACTACATTCAAGAATCCAGCCTTTAATTGTGTTATTAACTCTTCTCGAATCTTTATTTGAACTTCTGGGATGAGTTCAACCCTTTCTTGAGGAATAAGTGTCAGACTAATTTGTAATTCTCTATGAGTGCCGTTATTGGAAATGTTGATCTTTTTAGTTTCCTCAATTATTGGAGTTTTATTCTCATTTTCCTCTACATCCTTTATTATATCAACATCATTTTGAACTTAAGTTTGTGAAATAAAACAATCATATAAATTGGAAGGAGAGTAAAGATGTGAAGACTAGTAGTAAGCAAATGAAGATATATTATTAAACTCAGTAAGCATGACATCAAAGTTTGCCTTAGTGGCACATTTTAGAGGAGGGACAGACTCTTGGACAAACTTATTAGTAATGATAGAGTTCGTAGGACTAAACATCTTAATAGTGCTGGAATCAGACTCAAAATCAGACTCGTCGAACATTGGGCCTTCTCCTATGGTGAAATCCATGATCTTCCCTTCTGGTATGCTGATCTTCACAATCTTGCGCCATCCCGTAACCACTTGACTTGCAGGAGTGATAAACTAATTTGGATTAAAGGATTCAGCATTCATAGCCATGAAGACTTCCTGTTCGGAAGGTGGAGCAAGTTCTAGTCCGAAGAGCAAACCGAGTCCTTGCACATTAAGGTCATCCAATTTGAATTTTGCTTTGGTAGTTGGAGTGGTTTCTCCCTCCATGAAGTGGCAGTCGGTGAAGATCTCCAACCCTGGGTATCTCTTTCCATCAGTACCATAGAATGGTTCAGGAAATTCATAATAAGGGAAGTTCTCCCCTTCTTTTAAGAACTTTCCATTTAGGGTGAGAGAATAGGGGCGAATTTCAATGTCCCCATCTCTTTTAGCCATTTTCTTCTTTTCGAGCTCCTAATAGTCCTCGTGAGTTGGGAAGTATACCAATCTAAACCTATTGTTCTTAGGTTGAAGATTGAAAAGGGCGGTAACAAGAGCCCTTCTTGACTCCATGCTTACTCCCAAAAAGTAACCTTGATTGTGAAGAAGAGCGTTGACCACCAAACTTGAATGAGGATCAAAGTCAAAAGGATCCTTGTCTCCTTATTCAATGGTAGCAATGGAGAATCCCCTTAAGTCTTCATCATTAGCATCATGTTCGATGTTGATGATGGGTTGGTCTATGGCTTGAATCTTCATAGGAAAGGCATCAATGGTCCTCTTGCTTGAACTTGATTTTCTGATGAAAAGTAGAGGGAACCGCCCCTAGTTCATGGAGCCAAGGCCTTCCCAAGAGAAGGTTGAAGCTATGTTTGACGTCCATTACATGGGACTTGACCTTCTTCTCAATCGCCCCTTTAGATAAGTTAAGCCATATTACCCCCATGGTGTCTCTTCTTGTGTTTTCATAAGCTTGAATAGCTTGATTTCTAGCACATAACTCCTCTTGTAATACCCTATGTTTTTTAGTTAAGGGACACACATTGATGGCCGAACCATTATCGATCAAAGTCATAGGTATGTTGAGTTGTCTACTTATGACGGTGATGTAGAGAGCTTTGTTATGACTAGGCCCTTCAGCTGGAAGATCTTCAGCAGAAAAAATGATTGAGGGCTTGTGTCGCTCATGTATTATAAGTTTAACTAATCTATTCAGAGTAGTGTCACTTGCCATGTTTATATCAAAAAGGAACTTGAGTAGAGCTTGCCTATGATTTTCTGAAGAGACAAGGAATTTCCATACGGTGACATCGGCCTTAGTTCTTTTGAGTTTCTTAATGACTACATTCTACTCTTAAGGTAAAGGAGGTGGCGGAGTGGCTTGAGTGTTGTTTTGGTATTGAGTAGCATTAAGGCGTCCTGTTCGAGTGAGGACTTGAACTTTGTTCGCTTTAAGAGGTGACAAGGGCCTTAGAATTTCGGCGATGTCATTGTCTTCTTCAACAGGAGTATGATAAGTAGGTTGTACCTCATTTCCTACATAGTCATTTCATCATCACTATCCCATATTCCATTGAATTCTAGGAAAGACGATGAGGTGATTACTTGTGAGACAGGTTGCCCTATAGGAGTAATTAACTCAAGAAGGTCAGAAGATAGTTCATCTTCTTTGACCCCATTGAAAGAAAATGCCATGCTTTCAGAAAACTTATGGCATAGCCTTTTAGAACCTTCCCATTCTTTTCATTGAAACCCTTCAGGTATCCTATAGGAAAGAGGATATTGAGGGATATGGGGAACCAAAGGAAGAGGTTCCTCAATGAGCCAACGATATTTGATACGCCTTTCCCAAGTGAAATGGTTGTGTACCATTTCGTTAATGTATTTATTCCAATGCCTATTGACCGTTAATCTCATGCCCAAGCTTTTAAGATCAAGTCTCACCCAAATGTCATCCATAAGTTCTATGGGGAGTTCGATGAAAAGACTTTGCAATTCAGAATTTTGAGGTTCATTAAAATGCCATTTACGAAGGCGAAAATAACATTTCGGGTTGTTGATGGGTTCGTCCCATCGAATTTTAAATTTTTTCTATTTGAACCCTCTTCTAAAAATCACGTACAAATGGATCTTTGGAGGGAGGAAGGTCATCCGAATTCTTCTCCCCTAGCTTCTCCAAAAATCTTTGGAGTAATGTTATCCTCTACCAGAGCATTTCAAGAGACAGTTCGTCCCGCGAAAGTGATTAGAGTAATTGGATCGAAGTAGAAAAATTCTTCTTCGATCATGAAGATGGCAAGAGTAATGGTTTGGATGTTGAGCTTCTATCCTCCCAGTGGAATGGGGAGCATTCCATCTCAAACCATGTCTTGCAAGAGATTCTTTAGGGTGCATCATTCTTCGGTAGTGTGACCGCTACCTTGGTGATGCTTGTAGTATTTACTGGCATCCCATCTTAGTGATCTCTTTTTAGGAGTAGGATACGGGGTGGGCCCTACTGTATTGATTTTGCCTTTCGATTGAAGTCTCTCAAATGCTTGAATATAGGTCATACCCAAGGAAGTGTACTCGCGTCGACGGTGAAATGGAGTCCTTGATTCCTCAACAGCATTAATGTTATTTGAATTGGACGCCCCCTTTGAATGACTAGCCTTTTGATTATTGGTCCATCATTCTTTCCCACTTTCCTTATTGAGGTCGCCTTCAATCTCAATCCCAATATAATAGACCTTTTCGAAGGTGTCAACGCCCAAATATTTGAGTTGAATCTTGTATTTCGGGAGAAAGTTAGCAATGAAGATTTTAACTTGCTCTTTTTAAGGTGGTGTAGTCACCATTTGTGCAGCAACTTCTATCCAACAAGAGAGATAGGAGATGAATCCCTCCTTTTACTCTTGTTTGAGGATTTTTATCTCTCTTTGGGAGGTGGTAGCTTGAGTATTTCCCTTGTAACGAGTCATAAAGGCATGTGCTATGTCTTCCTATGTTGCGGTATCTTTGTAGGGGAGTGAAAAGAACCATTTATGACACACGGGTTCAAGATTCATGGGGAAGATCCTTGGATAAAGCCTTGGATTGATCTTCTTCACATCCATAAAGAACTTGAAGCCTCTCAAGAAATACTTCGGAGTGTCGGTAGCCTTAAATTTCTGGAGTTCAGCAATGGAGAACTTTTCTAGCAAAGTATCGATCAAGTTCTGATAGAGATTTGGAGGATCAAAGTAAGAGTATTGGTCGTTGACTCTTCTAGCTACCTTTTCCATGTCCTGAATAGTGTGTCTTTTATTTTTAAGATCGTTCATCTCGATTATAATTGTTCTGAGATCTTGGGTCACTTGAGCCAAGCTAATTTCCATTTCATTGATTTTGGTCAAGAGGTCTTGATCACCCATTTCATTGATTTATTTTTTCACTTATTTTAATTTAATGACTTAACATTTAAGACATATGAAAGGCCTTTCATGGTTGCCTCCTAACTCTATATGAATGTATGATGCATAGTATCTAATGATCCCTTGATTTTTTTTTTATTATGGGGAAAATGAAGATACTTTTACAATATGAATGGAAAATGCAACCTATGCAGTCTATATGCCACCTTTAGTCAATGAAATAAACAACCATGGTCTATATGCGACCCTTTAAGTGAAAATGGTCATGAGAAAGCTAGAATCCCAAGAAACACATTCATACAAGTATAGCATATACAATCATGTAGTACACCGCACAAAACACACCAACGCATGATGTCAAGTCCAAACCTAGCCAAGGTTCTAAAGAGGCAACTAGAAGTAAGGCCTTAAGGTGTCTAAAAGGTACCATGACTAGGGCGTGTCCAAATCATCTACACAACAACTTAGTGGTGGTCTAAGTGGGACATCCATTGTGAATCACATAGGTTATGTGGTTCATCGCGTCATGGTTGGGATGGATTTCAATGAAGGAGTGGCCTTTAGTAGTTCATCAAACCATCCTTAAAAGAAGTCTCTCGAGGTTGTCTCAAGTATAGAACATACTTTATGAGAGGTGAACCCTAAAGTAAAACCCTTACATGGGAATTGCATGTGTTATGCCCAGCAAACAAAATTTAATAATATAATTATGAAATTACGATAATTTTTTAGTTTCTTCCACTCTCCTTTAAAATTAAAGGAATATCCCCAGTGAAGTTTCCAAACTATAGACCAGGGGCTTTGGGGGACTACGTGCCCGTTTTACGGAGATTAAATGTCTTTAGTTTGTTGCATAGTGTGAGTATGCTTAGCTTAGGGAGTGAGTCTAGAAGCTCAAAACCCTAATAGATAATTCGCCACCGTGCTCTTTTTGGGAGATGATGTGAATGTTGATAAGAAAAATCGTCACTCACAAGGATAGTATCTTAGTTCAGTTTTCTCTAAAGCCAAGCACCAAGAAAATCGATATAAGTCGAACAATTTTATGAACTGATTAAAGCAATGCACCCTCAATTCCTAAAATTATTCTCACAAGAGTATAAAGCATAAGCACCAACTCTCACAAAGTGTTCGAAAATTTCACACACTCAAAAATTTTCCTCACTTTCGGTTTTTTAGTTGTTTTGTAGAAAACAAGGAAACTTAAACAACTAATGTTTATTGAATTCTAATCTTTTTATTTTTACAAGATAATTTCGAGATTATTTATATTCATAATCCTCAACAAAATCCTAACTAATGTAGGCTAAAATACACGCATAAACATAGGATACTTATGACTAATCTAGTGACTCATCAATGACTCACAAGATAAGAATGTCACATCATCATTGCATGGCAATGCAACTTGCTAAAATATCCTAACAAACTCTATCTAATCTGAAAAATATCCTAACAAACTTATTCTAACCCTGCTAATCAAGAAAATCAACTAATTACAACCAAAATTACATAAAAATCAGATTTACCCAAATCCCCCAAAAATCGTCCAAAATGATGCAAGGTCCACTTGTCCCAATTTGCACAATTTTTGCGGTTTTTCTTCAAATCTTCAAGAAACCTTTCAAGATTCAATCTCTTAATCAAGAAACCTTCAAGAAGTCATTCTTCATGTGTATAAGGCTGTAAATGATGATTAAGACACTTCAAGAATTAAAAGACTCAATGCCAAAAATGAGAAAACCCTATCAAGTGAAGTGGGCAAAACTCATAGGCAAAACCATCTTATTCCCCTAATTCTACCATTCTTTCCTTTGCATCAATGATCAAGTATTTTCGTGTGTCACCATACACACCCATGATGATGTATTAGAAGATCCCAAAAGTCTTGAATCTCCATAAGCTATAATTTCTCCCATACTTGTATCGTCTTTAGAAGCCATAATCAAACCTTCAAAGGTGTCACCTTTTTTTGTATCATCCTCCTCTTCTTCAAAAGGGTTTGTCATCAAACCTCGAAGTTGATCATTAGGAACATAAGGAGATAAATCACCAATGTTGAACGTGGCATGTACACCATATTCACCTGGTAATTCAAGTTTATGTGCATTGTCCCCATATTTGCTCACGGTTCTGAACGGTCCATCACATCTAGGCATTAACTTGTTCTTCCTTTGATTAGGAAATCTTTCCTTCCTTAGATGTAACCATACCAAATCTCCTTCCTTGTATGTGTGTTTGATTTTATGCTTGTTAACTCTTGTCTTATAGATATCATTCACATGCTCAATCGTTGATCTAACCTGTGCATGTAACTTTTGCATGTATTCAATTTTAGCTAAAGCATCTTTGTGAACGAGCTCATCTTTAGGAATAGCCACGAAATCAATAGGTAGCTTGGAATTGATTCCATAAACAACTTCAAAAGGTGAATGTTAAGTGTCATATGTAGGCGAACAATTATAAGCAAATTCTGCATGAGCTAACTTCAAATCCCAATCTTTTTCGGTCTTACTTACCAAACCACGAAAAAGAACACCTAGGGTTCTGTTGGTGACCTCAGTTTAACCATCTGTTTGTGGATGATAAGAAGTACTGAAGAGCAATTTCGTCCCAATCAAATGCCACAATGATTTCCAGAAATAGCTCATGAATTTTGTGTCTCTGTCACTGACAATTGTTTTCGGAACGCCATGTAACCTAGCAATGTGTCAAAAATATAGTTCTGCAACATTGACAGCATCATCAGTGTTGTGGCAAGGTATGAAGTGAGCCATCTCCGAAAACCTGTCAACCACAACCATTATAGCATCCTTTTGCCTTGCATTTCTAGGGAATCCCACTATAAAATCCATAGAAACATCATCCCAAGGAGCTTCTGGCACTGGCAATGGTGTGTAAAATCCTTGATGGAAGGATGCCTTGGCTTTTTGACAAACAGCACATTATGATATTACTGCTTCAACATCAGCAATCGTTCTAGGCCAATAGAAATGTTCCTGCAACATTGTCAAAGTTTTTGTGATACCAAAGTGTCCTGCAATTCCACCCCCATGCACCTCTCTAACAAGTAACTCACGAATACTGCACTTAGGGATGCAAAGTAGATTCCCTTTGAAGATGAATCCATCATGTAGCACATAAGATCCCATAGAACCTTTCGAAATTTGTGAATAGATAGGACCAAAATCTCTATCTTGCTCGTAATATTGTGTAATCAACTCCAAACCAAACAATTTGAAATTAAGAACACCAATTAAAGCATACCTCCTTGATAATGCATCAACAACCACATTAGATTTGCCTTCTTTGTACTTTGATGAAAAGTGAAAAGATTGCAAAAATTCAACCCACTTATCATGTCTTGGATTGAGTTTATGTTGGTCATTGATATGCTTCAAAGCCTCATGATCAGAATGTAATATAAAGTGACTTGGACGCAGATAATGACTCCAATGATCCAATGCTCGAACAATAGCATAGAATTCTTTGTCATAGGTAAAGTAGTTCAACCTTGCCCCATTAAATTTCTCACTGAAATAAGCTATAGGTCTCTTACCTTGAACCAATACTACACCAATCCCCACGCCACTAGCATCTGTTTCAACCCCAAAAGGTTTTGAAAAATCTGGCAAAGATAAGATAGGAGGTTGAGAAAGCAATTTCTTCACCAATTGGAATGTCGCTTGCGCATCATTCGTCCATTCAAACTTTTCTTTGTTCTTCTTAATACACTCGGTCATAGGTGCTACTACATAAGAGAAATTCTTCACAAATCTTCTATAGAAAGAAGCTAAACCATGAAAAGCACGCACTTCAGTTACAAATTTCGGAACTGGCCATGATTTAATAGCTTCTACTTTCGAAGGATCAACTAAAACACCATCCTTAGAAACAATGTAACCTAAGAACGTCACACTTGAGACCATGAACGAGCACTTTTCGAGCTTCGCATTCAACTTCTACTTCCTCAAAGTTTCGAACACATCTCTTCGATGTTGCAGATGATCTTCAGCACTAGCACTATACACCAGTATATCATCCAAATAGACAACCACAGACTTCCCAATTAAGGGCTTCAAAACTTCATTCATCAACCTCATAAAAGTACTAGGAGCATTAGTAAGACCAAAAGGCATAACTAACAATTCATAGAGTCCTAGTTCAGTTTTGAATCCTGTCTTCCATTCATCACCCTCTTTCATCTGAATCTGATGGTAACCACTCCTCAAATCAATCTTAGTAAATATTTGTGAGCTAAACAATTCATCCAATAAATCATCCAATTGAGGAATAGGAAACCTGTATTTGATGGTGATGTTATTCACAGCTCTTGAACCAATGCACATTCTCCATGAACCATCCTTTTTAGGAACAATTAATGTTGGTAATACACATGGACTCATTCTTTCCCTGGCATACCCTCTTGCCATCAACTCTTCAATCTGTCATTGAATTTCTTTAGTTTCTTCTGGATTGCACCTGTAATCTGGTTCATTAGGAATCTGAGCTCCAGGAACCAAATCAATCTGATGTTCAATTCCTATAATGGGTGGCAATCCTAGTGGCAATTCATCAAGAAATATGTCTTGGAATTCGTGCAACAAGGGGCGCAATTCACGAGGGATGCTCGTTGCTTCCTCCTGCACTTCCTTAGCCATCAGCACATAGAACTTCTCATAATTCTTCACCTGTTGCACCATAGCTTTGTCATCAATCAACAAAACACCCTTCTTACTGCTCACCTTTTTCGAAAATTTCGAGCATTCCAAAGGTTTCAATGCAACCGGTTTGCTTTGTCCTTGCTTTCTAATGATGTATACATTTGTTCTACCATCAAACTGTACAAATCTATCATACTGCCATGGTCTTCCAAGAAATATGTGGCACGCATCCATAGAACATACATCACAGAGCACTTGATCATCGAAATTCCCAATCTTAATGCTAATTAGGGCTTTCTTATTTACCTTGACATCACTTGTGTTACTGAGCCAATGTAACTTGTAAGGTTGAGGATGTTCAGTTGTAGGAATTCCCAGTTTGTTGATCAATACTGTAGAGACTACACTGGTGCAACTGCCTGAATCAATTATCAGATTGCATAATCTCCCTTGAACATTACATCTGGTGATGAAGATCTTATCCCTTTGGTTTTCTGTAGGTGGAGCAATTTTAGATTGCAAAACTCTTCTGAGAACCAAACTCTTGCCATGTACTTCAGGAGTAATCTCTTCAATCTCCTCTTCCTGAGTATCATAACCCACACCATCCTCCTGTTGCTCATTCTCCTCTTCTTAAAAGTTTTCATCATATGCCCAATTCCGAGTAGTATGAACCCTTGAATGAGGACAATCCTTCTGGATATGGCATTGACCCTTGCACTTAAAACATGTGCGTTGATCAGGGAGTGGAGGCTTAATAGCAGAGCCTTTATCCTTGATATATGGAAGAGGTTTTGAAGTGGAATCGAAATTTTGTTTAAATGAAACAATGGCACCTTCTTTCTTCACAAAGGGTTTCGAAAAAGTACTTGCGTTTTTCGAAAATTGCTTCTCAACCCAATATGCAATCTTGCACACTTCATCAAAGGTCCAATAAGGTTGTAATTCCACCTTTTCTCTTATTCTTTCATCTAAGCTGGCAACATAGCGAGCAACTTGGTGATCCTCTTTCTCTTCTAGATCGCATATGGTTATTGTTTATGCTAAAATCTGCTCTAGCTAGCAAACCTTAGCTGGTTCCGGCTATAGCTAAATATTTACCAACTTTGTTCGTTTTGATGCAGAAAAGAAATAATGCGAAAATGGGAGTGGGGGAGACACCAGATATGGTGACGCAGAAAACCCCCCTAAATCAGGGCAAAAAACCTCGGGTGGCTTTGAGTCCACCAGTCCACTAGTTAATAGGATTGTTTACAATTACAATGTATAATTCTACCTAGATAGCTAGGTAGTTTAAGTTTATAGCAGCTAAGTGTCTAGCTTAAAGAATGTAAATGAAATGTATAAATTGTGCATACAAATAATGAATAATAATAAATGTATTAATTTTCTTCTAATTGCCTTGTGTATGTATCTTCTTTCTTCTCCCCTATTTATAGAATAACCGTGGATTTGTAGCCGTTATCTCTTCTTCAAGGTCCTTGCTCTTTAGGGATGTACCTGGCTTGATTTGTGGGCTAGATTCAAGCCGGTTTGAAATGTGGATCCTATTCATTAGGCACGATCTCCTCAATATCTTTGACCCAACTTTTGCATCTTCCCACTTCTAGAAGCTCCTTGGAATATTCCCCTCCTAACTCCTTGATTCTCGGACCCACTACCTTGACCGTGTCTAAGCTGTAGCTGCTAGCTGGGTACCTGCGTAGCTGACAATAAAGCTGGATTATAGGTAGAAATTTTGGCCATAACAATTTGCCCCTAACTTGTAAGCTGGGAGCGCCCAGCTACCGGGTTGCAAGTTACCGTTGGGGTTCGTCACAGTTTCCGAGAAGCAAACGGTTATAATTCAAAAACAATAATTAATTTCTGAAAATAAATAAAAGAAAGATATGAAAAGATTTGACAGTTAAGAGAAGTAACCGTTATGTCCTTCTCCTCTTCCTATAAATACGCTTTTTCCATCCTTCTTCTTCACTTTGCTAATTTCCTTTAGGAAGAAAATTCGAAAGAAAAACTCGAACGTAGTTCTTTGTGATTTTGCGATTTTCCAGGCATCTTTAGCCTATTCAGGTATTGAGATCTTTTCTTCCCCTTTTTACTTTACTTCCTCCTTTCTTTGCTTAGTTTTGGTCTACAGATCATGGGTAGAGCTAAGGATGACATAGTTAGTGTAATAATAGAGGAACGCTTGCAACAAATTGCTATAATGGGGCTCTTCCCTGAGTCAGCTAGGCTAGTAGTTCCTACCTCTAGCCAATGACCAGAAATCTGTCCTCCTGACCACGTATGTTTCTTTGAATACCCTTTCACAATTGGGTTCTCCTTTCCTTTGGCCGGGTTAGTTAGGTCGGTTTTAGATCGCCTAGGTCTAAGTCTGGGACAGTTACAACCTTCCTTTTGGAGAATTTGTAAGGTGATCGAGTTAAAAAGTGATAAGTGGGGGCTAGAATTTAATTTAGACGATTTGTTAGGTGTGTATTCTATTAGAAAGGTAGGTCCTGGATATGCTACCTTGAAGGTCAGGGTAGCTGGGAACAAGCTAGTAGATGATGAGGGAGCGCCAGATAAGGGTTGGAAGAGTAGGTATTTCTTTGCGGAGAAGTCCTCCCTTCGCGAACAGGGAAATTGGCTAGTTAGTGGCTGGAATGCTACAGGTATTAGTACCGTTTCTTTGCCTAGCTTTTAATAGTTTTATTAATTTGGTTCTTACTTGCTTTCTAATGCAGTTCACTCCCCTCCTCCTCTAATTATGGAAAGTCTATCTATCAGAGAATTCCTAAGTCACCCTATCGAAGAAAGGACTTTTGAAGCTACTAAAGAACCTGCAACCACCGCTCCAGCTATGTCGTCTGGTAAGAGTGCCTTCTTGTTTGCTAGCGGTTATGTTTCTAGTGGTTGTTCAGTTTTTGTTTGGTATTGATTTTAACTCTGACTTGGTCATCTTCCCTATAGGTTTAAAGGAAATGTCTTTCGAGGAAGACAAGAGGAGGGTCTCGAAGAGGAAGGCTGCCTGTAGCAGCACCACTAGTTCAGCGAACACGGGCCCAAGGCCTGTGGAAACTGCGGCTATTATGCCTCCTCCCTCTAAGTTCCCTAGGTCATCCAATCCTGTGCCGGTGGATGACCTGGAGCTATCCTTTCCCCCTACCTTCCTGGCTAAGGAAGGTGCGGAGGAAGGGATAGGGCCTCAGGTCGAGAAGCTGTTGTTTCCAGCTGCTAGGCAGAGCCTCAGCATTCTATCTCCCGAGGCTATGCTGGGCCACGCAGCTGGCCACACTCTCCAGGTTAGATGTTTCCTAGTAATTTTTATTTGTTTGCTTTATATTACTTGCTCTACCTAACTTAGTCTCATACAGGCTCTTCAAGACGTCTTGGCTGCTAAGGACTTGGTGAAGGGTTTTGCTGCCAAGCACGACCGGGTGCTACTTAAGGTAAATAAGCTGACAGCGTAGAACGAACTCCTCAAAACGCAACAAGCAGAGCTAAAGTCCAAGCTGGAGGAGGACTTCAGGTGCATCCTGGAGGAGAGGGAGAAAGAGTTGGAGGGCAAAAACGAGGAGCTGCTAAACAAGAGCAAAAAGCTGGAGCTGGAGCTGGAGGACCTGAAGGAGGAAAGTAAGGATGTAGCTGCCTTTTCTCTTACGAGGGGAAGAGCTATGATAGCTTAAGAAGTCTATCATAAGGGAGCTACAGCTAAAGATT
The DNA here is from genome assembly GCA_016808085.1 of Suaeda aralocaspica. Lineage (NCBI taxonomy): Eukaryota > Viridiplantae > Streptophyta > Magnoliopsida > Caryophyllales > Amaranthaceae > Suaeda > Suaeda aralocaspica. The sequence continues at coordinate 1,067,995 of PYUH01000265.1, read as the reverse complement.
GTCAAGCTGTGGTGGACGAATACCTAGAACACTTTGGTAGCTTGGTTGACCTCCTTCCTGCTTCCTCTGAACCAGTTGATGCTGCCCCTGCAGGCGACGCTGCCAGCTTGGCAGGTGAGGGGGAGCTACTGTGGGAGAGACTCCTGCTCCTGTGGCTGTCCTTCCTCCTGATGAAGGTCAAGCAGGAGGGGTTCTGGAGGCAGCTGATGAAGAAGCTTAGGATTATTTCTGCTTTTGCATTTTACATTAACTTTTTTAATTATTATGTTCTATTAAACAATGGCCTTAGGGCCTTCTTTTAAATTTGTACTAATTCCGTACTTCCTTATTTGGGATGCGTATTATGACTTCACTATTTTGCATATGGCATTGTGCTTTGAAATCGTCGCGTACATATTTGTGTTTGCTAGCTAGCTTTGAATTAAATTGTAGGCATACCTTGTGTTGGGTAAGTGGTGAGATCACTTCGTAGGCCATCTGTGGGCGACTTGATTATGTGTTCAGGTTGCTGGGGCAGCTTCCAGCTAATATCCACTTTCCCTTTGATAGCGTTATAGCTTTGAGTGGCGTCTAGGCCTTGGTTGCTACTCTGCAGGGAGTATCTGGACTCCCTGGTGGCCTACCTGGGGCCTGCCTGAGTTGAAATAGTTATTAGTTTATGTCGTTGGTGTTTCCACCAACAACTTGAAGTTGATCTTTCAATACTTTCAAAGCGAACAAATTCAGGGCTAGGATAATTGTGTTAGCTTGCTTACCAGCTGGGTCACGCTTTCTGATCTGAACTAGAAGTGGTACACCTTAAGGTTGGATGCGTTCTAGCTTCTAGGCACTTCTTTCCCTTGCGCTATAGCTAACCTGTAAGCACCATTACCTATGACTTTGGTGATTTGATATGGTCCTTCCCATTGCGCAGCTAGCTTTCCAGCATTCAGCTCTTTGGTGCTGGCAAAAACTTTCCTTAATACCCAATCTCCTAGCTGAAATGTCCTTGCTTTTACGTTTTTGTTGAACCTTCTAGCTACTATATTCTGTTGAGCGGCCATTCTGATGAGTGCGTTGTCCCTGAGTTCTTCTAGGGCGTCCAGATTGTTAGCTAGTTCTACCGTGTTTGCTTCTTGTGTCATTAGTCCATACCTGGCCGTTGGAGTAGCTATCTCAGCAGGTAGCACGGCTTCGCATCCATACACTAAGGAGAAGGGCGTTTGTCCTGTGGCTGCCCTAGGTGTGGTCCTATTAGCCCACAGGATCCTAGGTAGTTCTTCCACCCATCTCCCCTTCTTAGCTTCTAGTCTCCTCTTGATCCCATTGATTATCGATTTGTTGCTGGATTCGGCCTGTCCGTTTTCTTGCGGGTATCTGGGGATTGACATAGTTATGGTGATGTTCCACTCGCTGCAAAATTCTCTTGTCTTGTCAGTTGTAAACTGGGACCCGTTGTCGCATACGATCTTAGATGGAACCCCAAACCTGCATATTATGTTGTTCCAGATAAAGGAGACTACTTCCTTGTCTCTTACCTGCTGGTAGGCATCTACTTCGATCCATTTGGAAAAGTAATCTGTGAGCACTAGCATGAATACCTTCTGACCTGGAGCTGGTGGTAGTTTCCCTACGATATCCATTCCCCATTTCATGAAAGGCCATGTCGTTAGTGTTGGGTGCAAAACTTCGGAGGGTTTGTGAGACATGCCAGCATGCCTTTGGTAGTTGTCGCATCTAGCTACGTATTTTTCTGCGTCTTGTCTGATGGTTGGCCAATAGTATCCATAGCTGAGGATTCTTTTTGCTAGCGACCTTCCAGCTATGTGTGACCCACATTGGCCGTCATGGAACTCCTTTAGCTGCTTCTGCCATTCTTCCTCTTCCAAACATCTTTGGAGTATTCCCCTAGCTGACATCTTGAACAGTATTCCCTGGACGAGCTGGTACCTAGATGCCTTCAACCTATTTTTTCTGGCTTCTAGCTTATCTTCTGGTAAGACGTCATGCTGCGGATAGTCATAGAGTGGTTTGGTCCATGATTGGTTGTTGGTGGGCACTTCTTGGTTAGTCGTAGTGAGTACTAGCTGATTTATGTTTTTGTTTATGGCGGGGCCAGCTAGGTGAATTATGGGTATAGACGTTAGGTTGCTTTTTCTCAGAGCTGATCCTAGATTAGCTAAGGCATCAGCTTGGGTGTTCTGATCTCTTGGTATCTGAGTAATTTTGAAGGGGGTGAAGTCAGCTGATGTTTGTTTGGCTAGCTCTTGGTAGCTGGTAATTTTGGAGTCTTTAGCTGTGAACTCCCCTATGACTTGGCTGACTATACGCAAGCTGTCACTGTACACCTCTAAACCTGTTGCCCCTAAGTCTTTAGCCATTGTCATTCCTGCGATCAACGCCTCGTACTCTGCTTCATTGTTGGTTGCTTTAAAGTCGCAAGCGATGGATCGCACTACCTTGTCCCCTCGTGGCGACTTTAGTGCTATCCCTAGCCCTGCGCCTCTAAAGTTGGAGGAGCCATCTACGAACATCTTCCATACCTGGTTGTTTTATACCTGGTTGACTTCTTTCATCTCTAACTCCACAGCTTGTTCTAGGTCGAGACTAAAGTCAGCCACAAAGTCTGCTAGCGCTTGGGATTGATCGCAGTTCTTGGATGATATCTTCTGTCGTAGCTGCTCAATGTGATTGCCCACTTTGCCATTCTGCCGGATAACTCCGGCCTTTTTAACACAGCCTTAATAGGATAGTTAGTCATGACTAATATGGGGTAAGACTTGAAATAGTGTCTAAGCTTCCTAGATGTCGTTACTAGAGCTAAAATAAGTTTTTCTAGTGAGGAATATCTAGTTCCGGCATCTAGGAGTGACTTACTTACATAGTAGATGGGGAGTTGTTGGTTGTCAGCTTCCCTAGCTAGGACCGCGCTTACAGCTTTACCGCTGACTCCTAGGTATAGCTGTAAGCACTCTCCAGCTTAAGCTTTAGATAGTAGGGGTGGCGACATTAAGTATCGTTTTAATTCTCCTAAAGCATTTTCGTGGTCATCTGTCCATTTAAAACCTTCGTTTTTTCTTAGAACGTTATAAAAAAAATGACATTTGACAGATGACCTTGAAATAAAACGGTTTAATGCAGCTACCCTGCCAGTTAGCTTTTGTACCTCTTTTAAATTTCTAGGTGACTATATATTTATTATAGCTTTTACCTGGTCTTGGCATGCCTCGATGCCCCTTTTGGTTACTATGTAACCTAGAAACTTACCTGCAGCTACTCCGAATGAGCATTTTGAAGGGTTGAGCCTCATGCTGTATTTCCTTAGAACCTCGAAAGTTTGCCTTAGGTGCTCTATGTGGTCTTCAGCTTTCTTGGACTTCACCAGCATGTCATCTATGTACACCTCCATTGTATCCCCTAGCTGGTCTTTGAACATTTTGTTGACCAGCCTTTGATAGGTAGCTCCAGCGTTCTTCAATCCGAAGGGCATGACCTTGTAGCATTATATTCCTTTGTCCGTCATGAAGGCCGTTTTCTCTTGGTCCTCTGGGTGCATTAGTATCTGGTTGCACCCGGAGTAGGCGTCCAGGAAGGTGAGCATCTCGTGTCCGGCTATTGCGTCTACCATAGTATCTATATGTGGTAGGGGGAAGGGGTCCTTCGGGCACGCCTTATTTAAATCTGTGAAGTCAATGCAAACTCTCCATTTACCGTTCTTTTTGCTGACCACCACTACATTAGCTAGCCAGTCGGGATACTTTACTTCTCTTATTTTCCCCGCTTCTAAGAGTTTTTGTACCTCATCGTTGATTACTTGGTTTCTTTTAGGCGCGAATTTCCTCCTTTTCTGCTTTATTGGCTTCATAGCTGGATCCACGTTCATCTTGTTGTAATGACTTCTGGTCTATACCTACCATGTCTTCGTGGGACCATGCGAAACAATCTACGTTCTCTTTTAGGAAGTCTAAGATTCTTTTTTTCTAGCCTTCGTTTAGGCTGGCTCCTAGCTGGACCACTTGCTCCGGCTTGGAGGGATCGAGCGCCACTTCATCTAACTGTAACTCGCTAGGTCCTGCTGGCGCTGACCCTTCCTGTAGTTGCTAGATGTTTGCCAGCTTCGGTTTCAACGTCCTTTTGTAGCAATCTCTCGCTATCTTTTTGTCCCCTACGATTGTTAAGATTCCCTATGGTGAAGGGAATTTTAGTGCTTGGTGGTATGTAGATGGTACGGCTTTCATTTTGTGGATCCAAGAGGTCCCTAGGATGACGTTGTAGGCGGAGGGACAATCTACCACGTTGAGCCTGCTTGTCATGTTCACCCCTTCCGCCCAGGTTGTTAGGTTGATTTCTCCTTTTGTGTGCTTTGTTTCTCCACTGAACCCTACCAACACCTTAGGTGTCTTGGTGATGTCAGCGTCTTTTAATCCCATCTCTTTCAATGCGCTCTTGAAGATAATGTTGGCTGAGCTGCCGTTATCTACCATCACTCTCTTGATGAGGCAGTTGCTGATTTGTAAGGAGATTACTAAGCCGTCATGATGATCTTCTTCTTCCAGCTCACCTCCGTCAAAGGAAATGGTCATGTTCTTCAGTTTCCTTTCTTCCTCCAACTTCAAGATGTCCGGCTTGCTTGGAGTTCCTGTTCCATCTCTAGCAAAACGCTTTGCAGCAGAGTAGGTTAGTCCGCAAATTTCAGATCCACCTGATATTAAGTTAATTGCCTTTAACGCAGTAGGTGGCGGGGGCGGTCCTGGCTTCTGGGTTTCTTCTCGCAATCCGCCCTTCTTACCTAGCAGGTGGTTCAGGTACCCTTTCTTTAACAGGTACGCTACCTGTTTCCTGAGCTGCAAGCATTCCTCCGTGTTGTGCCCATGGTCGTTATGATAGCTGCACCACTTCGTCTTGTCTTTCAAGCTGTCTGGCTTGTCGGTTCTCTTCGGCCAGCGTACGGCTTCTACTAGCTTGTGTAGGGCGTTTATGACACCGCCGGTATCCACGTTGAAGAAGCAGTATGACTCGATGCTGGGATAGCTGCTAGCTCCGTATCCGTAACCTGTTACCTGCAAGGAAGAAGAAGGGTAGATGTTATTAATGGATTCACGTTTAGGATATAGTTGGTGTCTCCAGTTGCTACGCCGCTGGCTAGTTATCTTGCGGTCATCGTAGGCTGGCCTCCAGGAAGCTTCGTCTTCCTCCATCCTGACTTCAGCTAGTGCTCTGGTTTGCACCTCGTCGAAGGTGGAGCACGGGTACCTGGTCAGCTCTTCGTATAACCTGGATCTGTACGGAAGCCCTCGCCTGAAGGCTTCAATGGCTGTGGAAGAATCCAGGTCGGGTATGGCTATCATTTCCCTGTTGAACCTATCTATGTAGGACCTAACAGCTTCATTGGGCCTCTGCACTATCCTGTAGAGGTTGCTCGATTGCTTCTTCATGGCGCGGCTACTTGCGAATTGCTGGTAAAACCTGTTAGCCAAGCTAGAAAAATCTTCTATGGTTCTCGGCTTCAGATTCATTAGCCACTGTAATGCGGGGCCTGTGAGGGTTTCTCCGAACGATTTGCACAAGGTGGCTTCCACTACTTCGTCAGGGATAGGTAGCGGCATCATATTTTGCTTGTACTGGGAGACGTGATCCACCGGGTCTGTCGTCCCATCGTACAATTTGGTGAACGTTGGGATGTTCCGCTTCTTTGGCACTTTCACTCTGGCTACCTCCTTAACGAATGGTGACAAGGCATAGCTGCGCTTGGCCTCGGTAGCTACGGGGATTGGGGCTCCCGGCAACTTGGACAGGAGCAGGTACAGCTTCCGGTTTTGCTGCCGTAGGAGTGCCATCTCCTTAGTGGGCTTCTTCTCGGGCTGATCATCTTGCTCCTCTCCAGGTTCCTCTTCCTCATCCGATGTACTATACTCGCTATCGCTTTGATCCAGGTTCGCCATGCTGGAAATGCCACTTGTGTACCTCTTCCGGGATTTATTGCTTTTTACGGATTCTAATTCCTTCTTGAGGTTGTCCATAGTCGATTGTGACTCTATAGCCGCTTTTTTGCTATCCTCCTTTATTTTTTCCGGCTCGGCTCGGGTCTTCTCCAACGCCTGCCTCATTTCTTCCATAGCTTTATGAGATAGTTCGGATGCCATAGGACGGGATACTTTCGCTATCTAAAGGTGGCTGAGTGTGTTTGACTAAGTGGATTATCTAGCTACAGCCCCACGGTGGGCGCCAAATTGTTTATGGTAAAATCTGCTCTAGCTAGCAAACCTTAGCTGGTTCCGGCTATAGCTAAATATTTACCAACTTTGTTCGTTTTGATGCAGAAAAGAAATAATGCGAAAATGAGAGTGGGGGAGACACCAGATATGGTGACGCGGAAAACCCCCCTAAATCAGGGTAAAAAACCGCGGGTGGCGTTGAGTCCACCAGTCCACTAGTTAATAGGATTGTTTACAATTACAATGTATAATGCTACCTAGATAGCTAGGTAGTTTAAGTTTATAGCTGCTAAGTGTCTAGCTTAAAGAATGTAAATGAAATGTATAAATTGTGCGTACAAATAATGAATAATAATAAATGTATTGATTTTCTTCTGATTGCCTTGTGTATGTATCTTCTTTCTTCTCCCCTATTTATAGAATAACCGTGGATTTGTAGCTGTTATCTCTTCTTCAAGGTCGTTGCTCTTTAGGGATGTACCTAACTTGACTTGTGGGCTAGATTCAAGCCGGTTTGAAATGTGGATCCTATTCTTTAGGCACGATCTCCTCAATATCTTTGACCCAACTTCCGCATCTTCCCACTTCTAGAAGCTCCTTGGAATATTCCCCTCCTAACTCCTTGATTCTCGGACCCACTACCTTGACCGTGTCTAAGCTGTAGCTGCTAGCTGGGTACCTACGTAGCTGACAATCAAGCTGGATTATAGGTGGAAATTTTGGCCACAACAGTTATTTAGTTGAGGAATTCAGATGTGTACTCTCCAACTGATTTTCGATCTTACTTTAAAGTATGCATCTTAATGAAGTTACTTTGCTCGTAATCTTGAGGAACAAAACATCTCCTCATCTCCTTCTTTAATTTCGTCCAAGTGGCTACTTTGGACTTCCCATCCTTCTTTCTTTTCTTTTGCATACTGATGTGGCATGCCAAGTCAGCTGCCACGTGTCAGCCTCTAAGTGGACTGATACGCATATCAATGAGCAAAACTTCGAGGGTTTGGGTTTGATTGAAGGTGGAAAACAAGATGCAACCATGGGGGAGTTAGTGGCTTATGGAGACACAAGGCTTCTTGGGTTGGCTAGGGTGGATTTTTACGTGTGCATGGTGACATGCACAAGCTTATTCACGTAAATGTAAAGCAAGTATAGTTAGTAGTTTAGAAGTGTTGAGCTATATGGGTTTTCTTCCCACGTCATTTGATAGGGTTTTACCATATGGTGTTTTGTTATTTTCTTGATTAGTTTATGAGTCAAGGTTGATGGAATCAAGCATGAGAAACACAAAAATGGAGGTTTCTTGAAATAAAGATTGAATCTTGAAGAGTCACCATATTTCCGAATAACAAACAAGGTTGACCAAGTCAACAACACGGAAATCCTTGTTGACAACGTTCCCAACAACTTCAGAATCCTTCAAAATATCCCGCCATATTACTTTGCTTTGTTTCTCGTTGATTTTTGTTGGCCTTCCGTTTTCAAGAACTTCAAGAAACTCTTCAAGATTCAATCTTATTTCAAGAAACCTTCATTTTTGTGTTTCCAATGCTTGATTCCATCAACCTTTGACTCATAACTAATCAGAAAATAACAAAACACCATATGGTAAACCCTATCAAATGACGTGGGAGAAAACCCATATAGCTCAACACTCTAACTACTAACTATACTTGCTTTACATTTACGTGAATAAGCTTGTGCATGTCACCATGCACACGTAAAAATCCACCCTAGCCAACCCAAGAAGCCTTGTGTCTCCATAAGCCACTAACTCCCCCATGGTTGCATCTTGTTTTCCACCTTCAATCAAACCCAAACCCTCGAAGTTTTGCTCATTGATATGCGTATCATCCTCCTCTTCTTCAAAAGAGTTTGTCCTCAAACCTCGAAGTTGATCACAGGAACATAAGGAGCTAATCACAATGTTTAAAGTAGCATGGACCCCATATTCTCCTGGTAATTCCAATTTATAAGCATTATCCCCCACTTTACTTATGATCTTGAACGGTCCATCACAACGAGGCATAAGTTTATTCTTCCTTTGATTTGGAAATCTTTCCTTCCTCAAGTGTAACCAAACCAAATCCCCTTCTTTGTAGACATGTTGTGATTTATGTTTTGTTTGCTCGTGCCTTGTAATATCATTAACCTCTCAATTCGAGCCTTACTCTGCAAGAAGTTTTTGCATGTACTCAACCTTAGTCTTGGCATCCTGTGTACCAACTCCCCTTTAGGAATACTTACAAAATCAATTGGTAACTTAGGGTTTGATCCCATAGACAATCTCGAAAGGTGAGTGCTTAGTAGCATAAGTAGGTGACCTATTATCAGCCACATTCATAGCATCATATGTCTTGTGACATGGTGTAAAATGAGCCATCTTTGAAAATCTATCAACCACTACCATAATTTCATCCTTTCCCCTTGCTGTCCTTGTTACCCTACAATAAAATCCATAGAAACATCCTCCCAAGTCCCTCTGGCACTGGCAATGGAGTAAAAAACCTTGATGAAAGGCTGCTTTTGCCTTTTGACAAGTAGCACATTGAGCAATTATGCCTCACCATCAACAATCACTTTGGCCAATAAAATGTCTTGCAACATGGTTAGTGTCTTTGTAATGCCAAAATGTCCAGCCATACCTCCTCCATGAGCCTCCTTACTAGCAACTCACGTATAGAACACTTAGGTATGCACAATAGATTACCTTTAACAAAAACCCATCATGTGCACATAGAGACTCATAGAACCCTTTGAAAGCTGCGCCATTATTGGTCCAAAATCTCCATCTGTTCGTAAATTGAGTTATCAACTCTAGCCCAAGCAACTTAAAGTTCAAAACACCAAGCAAGTATACCTTCTTACAAAGCATCAGCAACAACATTAGACTTTCCCGTTTTGTACTTTGAAGAGAAGTGAAAAGATGGCAAAAATTCAACCCACTTAGCAGTCTTGGATTCAATTTTGTTGACCATTAATGTGCTTCAAAGCTTCATGTCAGAATGTAATATGAAGTGATTAGGCCTAAATAGTGACTCTAATGATCCAAAGCTCTATATAAGCATAGAACTCCTTGTCATGATTAGAATAGTTCAGTTTTAGCACCATCAATTTCTCACTAAAGTAAGCAATTGGCCTCTTCCCTTGACTGAACATCACCAATTCCAAACCCCACTTGCATCCGTCTCAACTTCAAATGGTTTAGAAAATCTGGTAAGGCTAGTATGGGTTGTTTATCAAAGCAACTTCTAATCAATTCAAAAGCTTCTTGGTGCCCCCTTAGTCCACTCAAACTTAGGTTTATCCTTCTTAATGCATCGGTTATAGGAGCAACAACAGATGAAAAATTCTTCACAAACCTCCTATAGAACGAGGCTAACCCATGAAACACGTACTTCAGTCACTTTTTTGTGTGTGGCCATGATTTATAGTTCCACTTAGATGGATCAAAAAACCCCATCTTTGACACAATATACCCCAAAAACGTCCACACTTGGTACCAATGAAATAACACTTTCGAGCTTAGCATTAGAGCTTTTGTTCTCGTAATGTCCCAAACACACTCCTTAGATGGCTTAGATGATCTTAATACTCTGCTATACACCAAAATACATCTAATATACCACTACAAACTTACCAATGTATGGCTTTAAGACCTCATTCATCAACCTCATAAACTACTAGGTGCATTAGTTAACCCAACGGCATGACTTACCATTCATAAAGCCCTAGCTTTGTTTTAAAACTCTGTTTTCCATTCATCACCTTCCTTCATTCGAATCTGATGATTCCACTCCTTAAATCAATCTGTGAAAACAATTGAGAACCATGTAATTCATCTAGCAAATCATCCCATCTAGGTATGGAAACCTTACTTGACGGTTAATTGTTAACTGCCCTTGAATCAATACACAATCTCCAAGTCCCATCTTTCTTAGGTACATAATGTAGGCACAGCACATGGACTCATGCCTCTCTTCTCACGTAACCCCTCTCCATTAACTCCTCAATTTGCCTTGGTATCTCCTTTGTCCTCTGGATTACATCTTATGCAGGCTTGTTGGAATTGGAGACCCAGGAATAAGATCAATTTGATGTTCAATTCCAGTATTGGTGGTAACCCTGGTGGCAACTCATTAGGAAACACATCTGAAAACTCATTCAACATAGGATGCAAACCCTAGGAATCTCTGGGGCTTCATCTTGTACCTCTTTAGCTAACAACTATAAGACATAGGACTAGTTTTCAACTCCCTTTCTAACTCCTTTCCACCCACCAACAGAACACCTTTAGAATTACCCCATGCTTGTTTTAGGTTTAGAAATCACAAGGTTTTAATGCATATGATTTCTCATTAGGGTTTCTTGCGCCAATATAGACATTTGTTCTTCCATTAAACTTCACAAACGGTCATATTGCCAAGGTCTACCCAATAGTATATGACAAGCATCCATAGGACAAACATCACAAAGTACTTGATCCTCAAATTTACCAATTTTAAACGCAATCAAGGCTTGTTTGTTTACCTTAACATCGCTTGTGTTGCAAGCCATGTAGCTTGTATGGTTGAGGATGTATCTTTGTAGGTATTGCGAGTTTTTTCCACCAACACTAGATACTACATTGTGCAACTTCCAGTATCTATGATCACATCACAAAGCTTGCCTTGAACATTACACCTTGTGAGAAAAATTTACCCCTTTGACTCTCAAAAGGTTGTGCACTTTGAGATTGTAATACCCTACGTACACCAAGGATGTGGCCTGTGTTTCTGGTTGGACTTCCTCCGTTTCTTCCTCCATATTTCATAATTGGCATACTCTTCCTCTCCCTCATCCCCATACATCTCCTCCTCTTCTTCAAGGCCTTTTTCTTCCCCGATACACAATCTGAATGCTTCAATTTCGAGCGATCAACACAAGTGCACACATGATCATGACATCATCTATTGTTTCGAGTGTGTGACCTGATAGGACATCTTTGAAGTGCCTTGTCTTACACTGAACAAACAATGCGTGAATCACTACTTGGGTTTTGAAGTTGAACTCTTATCCTTGATGAAGGGTGGTTTAGTAACCTTATCAAAGTTGGTTTTGAGGAAAAGTATCACGTCTTTCCTTAGGGTCATAAGTTTTGAAGTAAGGTTTGGCTTTCGTCAACTTGCTTCTCAACCCTTGCTGCCACTCTACAAACTTCATCAAAGGTCCAATAAGGTTGTAATTCACCTTCTCCCTTATATTCTCATCTAGACCAGCCACAAAACGAGCCACTTTGTGGTCTCTTTCTCTTCCAAATCACAAATCATGATCAATTTTTCAAACTCCACAATATACTATCAACCGTTTTTCTATCTTGTTTAATGTATGCACTTGATGAAATGTTTGCTCGAAATCTTGAGGGACAAAACGTTTCCTCATCTCCTTCTTCAATTTCGACCATGAAGAGATTTTTGATCTCCTCCTTTCCTTCTCTTTCTTTGTAAACCCTCACACCATAAACTTGCATAGGAAGTGAGTTTTAATTCCGCCAATTTGTAAGACTTATGATCATCATATTCTTTGTAACGAAAAATCCTCTCAACCCTACGAATCCAATCTAGAAATTTTTCATCCATACCTCCATTAAACTCAGGAATTTCGAGTTTAAGATTTCGATCATCATCCCTCATCTTTCCCTTATTTTGTGCCTGATCTTGGTTCCCATCGTCACTAGAACTTGATGAGTATCCTTTTTTGGTTTACGTACACTCCTCCACACTTCTTGCTCACTTTCACTTGATGATGAGCCCTCCTCTTGTTTAGATTTAGTAGGAGTTTTCTGGTAGAAGCCATGATGGTTAGGACTTCATCTAAACGAGCCTTAACTCGTCAATCTCTCCTTGCATACGTACTCCTTTGCTTGAGCCAAGCTCAAACCTTTCGTGAATCCTTGTGGATGTTCGTCTCCACCTTCTTGAGCCATGATAATTGATATTGAACACTTGAGATTGAATGAATCTCTCAACAGAGCACCAAAAGTTGATGTGAATTTTGTTATAAACAACGCCACTCACACAAAGAAACTTAGACTCAATTTGATAAGTCACGCACCACAAATCGAACTTCTAGGGCGAATATTAGTAGAATTGTATTAAAGCAAGCACCCTCAAATCCTAAAAACTATCCTCACGTGAGATAAGCACAAAGCACCACTCACTTGTTCGAATTTCTCACAAGAAACTCTCAAATTTTTGTTTACTTCGTGAAACAATGAAAACCGGAAAACAAGTGTTTTTCAATCAAGCTAATCTGAATTTTATTGATGTATTTTACATCCTATTTTAGCTAAACATATCACATAATATTTCAGAATCCTAAACATATCCTAACACCTAGATATATGGTATAACAAACTAAGATTAGGATAACAAGAATATCACCACAAAACCGGATACAATCTTGCACCATATATTTTGTAACCTGATTCTAATCTAATCTTAGATATTTTGAGAATCAAATCTAGTCACCATTTTCCAATAACAAACTAAGGTTGACCAAGTCAAACAACACGGAAATCCTTGTTGGCAACGTTGCCCAAAACTTCAAGAATCCTCAAAAATCCCGCCATATTACTTGCTTTGTTTCTCGTTGATTTTTGTTGGACTTCCGATTTCAAGAACTTCAAGAAACTCTTCAAGATTCAATCTTTATTTCAAGAAACCTTCATTTTGTGTTTCCCATGCTTGATTCCATCAACCTTGACTCATAACCTAATCAGAAAATAACAACACCATATGGTAAAACCCTATCAAATGACTGTGGGAAAAACCCATATAGCTCAACACTTCTAAACTACTAACTATACTTGCTTTACATTTACGTGAATAGCTTGCATTCACCGCACACAAAATCCACCCTAGCCACCAAGCTTGTGTCTCCAAATCCCCTAACTCCCCAGACACTCGTTGTTTCTCATAAGAAAATGGCTTTTTTCCACCTTCAATCAAACCCAAACCCTCGAAGTTTTGCTCATGATATGCGTATCACACTTAGAGGTGACACGTGGCAGCTGACTTGGCATGCCACTCATATGCAAAAGAAAAGAAAGAAGGATGGGAATCCAAAGTAGCCACTGGACGAAATAAAGAAGGAGATGAGGAGATGTTGTTCCTCAAGATTACGAGCAAAGTAACTTCATTAAGATGCATACTTTAAAGTAAGATCGAAAATCATTGGAGAGTACACATCTGAATTCCTCAACTAAATAACTGTTGTGGCCAAAATTTCCACCTATAATCCAGCTTGATTGTCAGCTACGTAGGTACCCAGCTAGCAGCTACAGCTTAGACACGGTCAAGGTAGTGGGTCCGAATCAAGGAGTTAGGAGGGGAATATTCCAAGGAGCTTCTAGAAGTGGGAAGATGCGGAAGTTGGGTCAAAGATATGAGGAGATCGTGCCAAGAATAGGATCCACATTTCAAACCGGCTTGAATCTAGCCCACAAGTCAAGTTGGTACATCCCTAAAGAGCAACGACCTTGAAGAAGAGATAACAGCTACAAATCCACGGTTTTCTATAAATAGGGAGAAGAAAGAAGATACATACACAAGGCAATCAGAAGAAAATCAATACATTTATTATTATTCATTTGTACGCACAATTATACATTTCATTTACATTCTTAAGCTAGACACTTAGCAGCTATAAACTTAAACTACCTAGCTATCTAGGTAGCATTATACATTGTAATTGTAAACAATCCATTAACTAGTGGACTGGTGACTCAACGCCACCCGCGTTTTTTACCCTGATTTAGGGGGGTTTCCGCGTCACCATATCTGGTGTCTCCCCCACTCCATTTTCGCATTATTTCTTTTCTGCATCAAAACGAACAAAGTTGGTAAATATTAGCTATAGCCGGAACCAGCTAAGGTTTGCTAGCTAGAGCAGATTTTACCATAAACAATTTGGCGCCCACCGTGGGGCTTTAGCTAGATAATCCACTTAGTCAAACACACTCAGCCACCTTTAGATAGCGAAAGTATCCCGCCTATGGCATCCGAACTATCTCATAAAGCTATGGAAGAAATGAGGCAGGCGTTGGAAGACCCGAGCCGAGCCGGAAAAAATAAGGAGGATAGCAAAAAAGCGGCTATAGAGTCACAATCGACTATGGACAACCTCAAGAAGAATTAGAATCCGTAAAAGCAATAAATCCCGGAAGAGGGAGGTACACAAGTGGCATTTCCAGCATGGCGAACCTGGATCAAAGCGATAGCGGTATAGTACATCGGATGAGGAAGAGGAACCTGGAGAGGAGCAAGATGATCAGCCCGAGAAGAAGCCCACTAAGGAGATGGCACTCCTACGGCAGCAAAACCGGAAGCTGTACCTGCTCCTGTCCAAGTTGCCGGGAGCCCCAATCCCCGTAGCTACCGAGGCCAAGCGCAGCTATGCCTTGTCACCATTCGTTAAGAGGTAGCCAGAGTGAAAGTGCCAAAGAAGCGGAACATCCCAACGTTCACCAAATTTACGATGGGACGACAGACCCGGTGGATCACGTCTCCCAGTACAAGCAAAATATGATGCCGCTACCTATCCCTGACGAAGTAGTGGAAGCCACCTTGTCAAATCGTTCGGAGAAACCCTCACAGCCCCGCATTACGTGGCTAATGAATCTGAAGCCGAGAACCATAGAAGATTTTTCTAGCTTGGCTAACAGGTTTTACCAGCAATTCGCAAGTAGCCGCGCCATGAAGAAGCAATCGAGCACCTCTACAGGATAGTGCAGAGGCCCATGAAGCTGTTAGGTCCTACATAGATAGGTTCAACAGGAAATGATAGCCATACCCGACTGGATCTTCCACAGCCATTGAAGCCTTCAGGCGAGGGCTCCGACAGATCCAGGTTATACGAAGACTGACCATACCGTGCTCCACCTTCGACGAGGTGCAAACCAGAGCACTAGCTGAGTCAGGATGGAGGAAGACGAAGCTTCCTGGAGGCCAGCTACGATGACCGCAAGATAACAGCCAGCGGCGTAGCAACTGGAGACACCAACTATATCCTAAACGTGAATCCATTAATAACATCTACCCTTCTTCTTCCTTGCAGGTAACGTTACGGATACGGAGCTAGCAGCTATCCCAGCATCGAGTCATACTGCTTCTTCAACGTGGATACCGGCGGGTGTCATAAACGCCCTACACAAGCTAGTAAAGCCGTACGCTGCCGAGAAACCGACAAGCCAGACAGCTTAAAGACAAGACGAAGTGGTGCACTATCATAACGACCATGGCGCACCACACGGAGGAATGCTTGCAGCTCAGGAAACAGGTAGCGTACCTGTTAAAGAAAGGGTACCTGAACCACCGCTAGGTAAGAAGGGCGGATTGCGAGAAGAAACCCAGAAGCCAGGACCGCCCCCGCCACCTACTGCGTTAAGGCAATTAACTTAAATACAGGTGGATCTGAAATTTGCGGACTAACCTACTCTGCTGCAAAGCGTTTTGCTAGAGATGGAACAGGAACTCCAAGCAAGCCGGACATCTTGAAGTTGGAGGAAGAAAGAACTGAAGAACATGACCATTTCCTTTGACGGAGGTGAGCTGGAAGAAGAAATCATCATGACGGCTTAGTAATCTCCTTATAAATCAGCAACTGCCTCATCAAGAGAGTGATGGTAGATAACGGCAGCTCAGCCAACATATCTTCAAGAGCGCATTGAAAGAGATGGGATTAAAGACCTGACATCACCAAGACACCTAGGTGTTGGAGGGTTCAGTGGAGAAACAAACACACAAAGGAGAAATCAACCTAACAACCTGGGCGGAAGGGTGAACATGACAGCAGGCTCAACGTGGTAGATGTCCCTCCGCCTACAACGTCATCCTAGGACCTCTTGGATCCACAAAATGAAAGCCGTACCATCTACATACCACCAGCACTAAAATTCCCTTCACCATAGGGAATCTTAACAATCGTAGGGGACAAAAAGATAGCGAGAGATTGCTACAAGGACGTTGAAACCGAAGCTGGCAAACATCTAGCAACTACAGGAAGGGTCAGCGCCAGCAGGACCTAGCGAGTTCACTTATGAAGTGGCGCTCGATCCCTCCAACCGGAGCAAGTGGTCCATAGAGCCAGCCTAAACGAAGGCTAGAAAAAAAGAATCTTAGACTTCCTAAAAGAGAACGTAGAGGTTTCGCATGGTCCCACGAAGACATGGTAGGTATAGACCAGAAGTTCATTACAACAAGATGAACGTGGATCCAGCTATGAAGCCAATAAAGCAGAAAAGGAAATTCGCGCCTAAAGAAACCAAGTAATCAACGATGAGGTACAAAAACTCTTAGAAGCGGGGAAAATAAAGAAGTAAAGTATCCGCACTGGCTAGCTAATGTAGTGTGGTCGCAAAAAGAACGGTAAATGGAGAGTTTGCATTGACTTCACAGATTTAAATAGGCGTGCCCGAAGGACCCCTTCCCCCTACCACATATAGATCTATGGTAGACGCAATAGCCGGACACGAGATGCTCACCTTCCTGGACGCCTACTCCGGGTGTCAACCAGATACTAATGCACCCAGAGGACCAAGAGAAACGGCCTTCAGGACGGACAAAGGAATATAATGCTACAAGGTCATGCCCTCGGATTGAAGAACGCTGGAGCTACCTATCAAAGGCTGGTCAACAAAATGTTCAAAGACCAGCTAGGGGATACAATGGAGGTGGTACATAGATGAATGCTGGTGAAGTCCAAGAAAGCTGAAGACCACATAGAGCACCTAAGGCAAACTTTCGAGGTTCTAAGAAATACACATGAGGCTCAACCCTTCAAATGCTCATTCGGAGTAGCTGCAGGTAGTTTCTAGGTTACATAGTAACCAAAAGGGGCATCGAGGCATGCCAAGACCAGGTAAAAGCTATAATAAATATATAGTCACCTAGAAATTTAAAAAGGTACAAAACTAACTGCAGGGTAGCTGCATTAAACCGTTTTATTTCAAGGTCATCTGTCAAATGTCATTTTTTTTTAACGTTCTAGAAAAACGAAGGTTTAAATGGACAGATGACCACGAAAATGCTTTAGGAGAAAAAACGATACTTAATGTCGCCACCCACTATCTAAAGCTTAAGCTGGAGAGTGCTTACAGCTATACCTAGGAGTCAGCGGTAAAGCGTAAGCGCGGTCCTAGCTAGGAAGCTGACAACCAACATCCCCATCTACTATGTAAGTAAGTCACTCCTAGATGCCGGAACTAGATATTCTCACTAGAAAAACTTATTTAGCTCTAGTAACGACATCGGAAGCTTAGACACATTTCAAGTTCTACCCATATTAGTCATGACTACTATCTATTAAGGCTTTGTTAAAGGCCGGAGTTATCCGGCAGATGGCAAAGTGGGCAATCACATTGAGCAGCTACGACAGAAGATATCATCCAAGAACTGCGATCAATCCCAAGCGCTAGCAGACTTTGTGGCTGACTTAGTCTCGACCTAAACAAGCTGTGAGTTAGAGATGAAAGAAGTCAACCAGTATAAACAACCAGGTATGAAGATGTTCGTAGATGGCTCCTCCAACTTTAGAGGCGCAGGGCTGGGATAGCACTAAAGTCGCCACGAGGGGACAAGGTAGTGCGATCCATCGCTTGCGACTTTAAAGCAACCAACAATGAAGCAGAGTACGAGGCGTTGATCGCAGGAATGACAATGGCTAAAGACTTAGGGGCAACAGGTTTAGAGGTGTACAGTGACAGCTTGCGTATAGTCAGCCAAGTCATAGGGGAGTTCACAGCTAAAGACCCAAAATTACCAGCTACCAAGAGCTAGCCAAACAAACATCAGCTACTTCACCCCCTTCAAAATTACTCAGATACCAAGATCAGAACACCCAAGCGGATGCCTTAGCTAATCTAGGATCAGCTCTGAGAAAAAGCAACCTACGTCTATACCCATAATTCACCTAGCTGGCCCCGCCATAAACAAAACATAAATCAGCTAGTACTCACTACGACTAACCAAGAGTGCCCACCACAACCAATCATGGACCAAACCACTCTATGACTATCCGCAGCATGACGTCTTACCAGAGATAAGCTAGAAGCCAGAAAATAGGTTGAAGGCATCTAGGTACAGCTCGTCCAGGGAATACTTTTCAAGATGTCAGCTAGGGGAAACTCCAAAGATGTTTGGAAGAGGAAGAATGGCAGAAGCAGCTAAAGGAGTTCCATGACGGCCAAGTGGGTCACCCATAGCTGGAAGGTCGCTAGCAAAAGAATCCTCAGCTATGGATACTATGTGGCCAACCATCAGACAAGACGCAGAAAAATACGTAGCTAGATGCGACAACTACCAAAGCATGCTGGCATGTCTCACAACCCTCCGAAGTTTTGCACCCAACACTAACGCATGGCCTTTCATGAAATGGAATGGATTCGTAGGGAAACTACCACCAGCTCCAGGTCAGAGGGTATTCAGCTAGTGCTCACAGATTACTTTTCCAAATGGATCGAAGTAGATGCCTACCAGCAGGTAAGAGACAAGGAAGTGTCTCCTTTATCTGGAACAACATAATATGCAGGTTTGGGGTTCCATCTAAGATCGTATGCGACAACGGGTCCAGTTTACAACTGACAAGACAAGAGAATTTTGCAGGCGAGTGGAACATCACCATAACTATGTCAATCCCCAGATACCCGCAAGAAAACGGACGGCCGAATCCAGCAACAAATCGATAATCAATGGGATCAAGAGGAGACTAGAAGCTAAGAAGGGGAGATGGGTGGAAGAACTACCTAGGATCCTGGGCTAATAGGACACACCTAGGGCAGCCACAGGACAAACGCCCTTCTCCTTAGTGTATGGATGCGAACCGTGCTACCTGCTGAGATAGCTACTCCAACGGCCAGTATGACTAATGACACAAGAAGCAACCACGGTAGAACTAGCTAACAATCTGGACGCCCTAGAAGAACTCAGGACAACGCACTCATCAGAATGGCCGCTCACAGAATATAGTGCTAAAGGTTCAACAAAAACGTAAAAGCAAGGACATTTCGCTAGGAGATTGGGTGTATTAAGGAAATTTTTGCCAGCACCAAAGAGCTGAAGCTGGAAAGCTAGCTGGCGCATGGAAGGACCATATCAAATCACCAAATTCATAGGTAATGGTGCTTACAGGTTAGCTATAGCGCAAGGAAAAAGGTGCCTAGAAGCTAGAACGCATCCAACCTTAAGGTGTACCTCTAGTTCAGATCAGAAAGCGTGACCCAGCTGGTAAGCAACTAACACAATTATCCTAGCCCTGAATTTGTTCGCTTTGAAAGTATTGAAAGATCACTTCAAGTTGTTGGTGGAAACACCAACGACATAAACTAATAACTATTTCAACTCAGGCAGGCCCCAGGTAGGCCACAAGGGAGCCAGATACTCCCTGCAGAGTAGCAACCAAGGCCTAGACGCCACTCAAAGCTATAACGCTATCAAAGGGAAAGTGGATATTAGCTGGAAGCTGCCCCAGCAACCTGAACACATAATCAAGTCCGCCACAGATGGCCTACGAAGTGATCTCACACTTACCCAACACAAGGTATGCCTACAATTTAATTCAAAGCTAGCTAGCAAACACAAATATGTACGCACGATTTCAAAGCACAATGCCATATGCAAAATAGTGAAGTCATAATACGCATCCCAAATAAGGAAGTACGGAATTAGTACAAATTTAAAAAAGGCCCTAAGGCCATTGTTTAATAGAACTAATAATTAAAAAAGTTAATGTAAAATGCAAAAGCAAAATAATCCTAAGCTTCTTCATCAGCTGCCTCCAGAACCCCTCCTGCTTGACCTTCATCAGGAGGAAGGACAGCCACAGGAGCAGGAGTCTCTCCCACAGTAGCTCCCCCTCACCGCCAAGCGGGCAGCGTCGCCTGCAGGGCACGCATCAACTGTTTCAGAGGAAGCAGGAAGGAGGTCAACCAAGCTACCAAAGTGTTCAGTTATTCGTCCACCACAGCTTGACAATCTTAGCTGTAGCTCCCTTAATATACTTCTTAACTATCATAGCTCTTCCCCTCGTAAGAGAAAGCAGCTACATCCTTACTTTCCCCTTCAGGTCCTCCAGCTCCAGCTCCAGCTTTTTGCTCTTGTTTAGCAGCTCCTCGTTTTGCCCTCCAACTCTTTCCTCCCTCTCCTCCAGGTGCACCTGAATCCTCCTCCATCTGGACTTTAGCTCTGCTTGTTGCGTTTTGAGGAGTTCGTTCTACGCGGTCAGCTTATTTACCTTAAGTAGCACCCGGTCGTGCTGGCAGCAAAACCCTTCACCAAGTCCTTAGCAGCCAAGACGTCTTGAAGACCTGTATGAGACTAAGTTAGTAGAGCAAGTAATATAAAGCAAACCAAATAAAAATTACTAGGAAACATCTAACCTGGAGAGTGTGGCCAGCTGCGTGGCCCAGCATAGCCTCGGGAGATAGAATGCTGAGGCTCTGCCTAGCAGCTGGAAACAACAGCTTCTCGACCTGAGGCCCTATCCTTCCTCCGCACCTTCCTTAGCCAGGAAGGTAGGGGGAAAGGATAGCTCCAGTCATCCACCGGCACAGGATTGGATGACCTAGGAACTTAGAGGGAGGAGCATAATGCCGCAGTTTCCACAGGCCTTGGGCCCGTGTTCGCTGAACTAGTGGTGCTGCTACAGGCACCTTCCTCTTCGGACCCTCCTCTTGTCTTCCTCGAAAGACATTTCCTTTAAACCTATAGGGAAGATGACCAAGTCAGATTTAAAATCAATACCAAACAAAAACTGAACAACCACTAGAACATAACGCTAGCAAACAAGAAGGCACTCTTACCAGACGACATAGCGGAGCGGTGGTTGCAGGTTCTTTAGTAGTCTCAAAGTCCTTTCTTCGATAGGGTGACTTAGGAATTCTCTGATAGATGACTTTCCATAATTGAGGAGGAGGGAGTGAACTGCATTAGAAAGCAAGTAAGAACCTCACATGA
>PYUH01000265.1:1032222-1046789 GCA_016808085.1 Suaeda aralocaspica | reverse complement strand
TAGATTTGATTCTCAAAATATCTAAGATTTAGATTAGAAATCAGATTACAAAATATATGGTGCAAGATTTGTATCCGGTTTTGTGGTGATATTCTTGTTATCCTAATCTTAGTTTGTTATACCATATATCTAAGGTAGTTAGGATATGTTTAGGATTCTGAAATATTATGTGATATGTTTAGCTATAAATAGGATGTAAAATACATCAATAAAATTCAGATTAGCTTGATTGAAAAACACTTTTTTTTTCCGGTTTTCATTGTTTCACGAAGTAAACAAAAATTTGAGAGTTTCTTGTGAGAAATTCGAACAAGTGAGTGGTGCTTTGTGCTTTATCTCACGTGAGGATAGTTTTTAGGATTTGAGGGTGCTTGCTTTAATCAAATTCTACTAATTATTCGCCTTAGAAGTTCAGATTTGTGGTGCGTGACTTTATCAAATTTGAACACTAAGTTTCCTTTGTGTGAGTGGCGTTTGTTTATAACAAAATTCACATCATGGACCACGTGTCCCTCTTTCTATTATAAAATGCCGACGTGGGATTGCCATGAGTGGGCCCTACATAGCCACGTGTCATCCTTCAATTGGACCACGTGTCCCTGTTTCTATTATTAAATGCCAGCATGGGATTGCCACGTGGCGGTGATGAGTTTGCCATGAGTGGGCCCCACATGGCCACGTGTCATCTTTAGACTGGTCCATATGTGAATCATACATAGCCACATGTCAAGCTCTTACTCGCCGTTAGAAGAAGAGCCAAAACAAACCATTGGGCCTTGAAAGCCTAATGCTATAAGCCCATAAGGCAAATGAAGGAAGGGAATTAAGGAGATGAGGACAAGTGTCGCGATCTCATTGGACAAGAAATTGTACTTGAGGCTATAAATAGCTCTCAAAATTCTCATAAAAAGTACACTCAAGATTAAGACAAAAACACATACTAAAAAGGGAAAAATTATCTCTAGAACTTCTCTCTAAAATTGTTTACTTGTTGATTATTGTTCACTTACTCTCCTACAAATACTTACTTAAGCATCAGAGGGGGAAATAATCCTACAAGGATTATTGTCCCTTTTTTGCAGGTACTTGGAGGGTACGTCGGCAGGAGACCAGCCCATTCACGCATCCAGCCTACGTCAGCGAAGTCCTCACAGTCCCTATCCCACCTCATTGCTTTAGCAACAACATTTGGCGTCGTCTGAGGGGAGGGCTCCTAACAATGACTGCAAGCGGAATTCCTACCGAGGATGAGACCAGATACCTAGACCAGACTGGCAATTATTAAACTGGGGAAGGTACTGGCTCACCGAGAAGAGCACAAGAACAAGCTGATTTTGGAAACCAACCTGTGACCATGAGTCAGCTCAAGAGTACCTTGGCTGGGTTCCAAGAGAACCTGGCGGAAACTCTACGGTAGTATTCCACCAAGAAAACTCGATAGAAGGTTGAGACACAACACCCTTCATCTTCAAAGATGAAAGATGTAATGATCGAGAAAGGCCAAGGTCAAGAGAGATTAACTTTCCATGAGAAAGTTGAGAAATTGAGAAAGGACCGAACTCCACTGAAAACCCATTGGGGAGCTGTGAAGATGTACCCTGTCACTCCCAGATATAAGCCTAAACGGGAGTTGGCAGGTAAGGAAGTTCGATCTAGCAACACACAAACTGATGCTAGAGAACTCCTTGAGTTCAAGAAAGCCATTGCAAGTGATGCTCGGGAGTATCTGGAGCAAAAGAAATCATCCAGCAGAGATGCAAGAGAATATCTTGATGCCAAGAAAGTCTCTAGTATGGATACAAGAGAATATCTAAAGGCTTAGAAGGCCTGGAGGGAAGGAGGTCGACCCGGTTCATCAGAAGAATCTTCAACTAGGGAGATGACTGACTCCCATCATGTCTCCTTGGATTCGGGAGAACATGCGAGTCTACGAGACTTAATTGAGAAGAAGAAAGCAGATAAGGCCGATCAGTCCAGAAAAGAATAGATGATCAGGTATTTGGAGGATGTAGGCAAGTCAAATGATCCTTGCCGAGAGTCAACAAAGGCTGCCCATAACCCTACGGGGGTTATTGGACAAAAGCCTAATAACACGGTGGTGGAATGGAAGACACCGTTCTCCATGTCCATCATGATGGCTCCACGTCCTAATAAGTTTAAAATGCCTCAAATTGAGCCATTTGATGGGACAACTGACCCGGAGGAGCATCTGGCTACCTACAAACATTTAATGTACTTTCAGGGTCCAGATGATGTAACTTGGTGTCGATACTTCCCGGCAACCCTGAAGGCAATTGCCCAGAAATGGTTCAATAGCCTCCCATATCAATCAATCAACAACTTTCATGAGTTGAGTACGATCTTTGTACATCATTTCATGGCGAACAAAAGGGTGAGGAAGACCAGCATGCATGTGGCCAAAATAGTTCAAGGAGAAAGGAGTCTCTAAGAAGTTATGTATAAAGATTCAATCTGGAATCTTTGCAAATTCCCAATTTATCTGAGGGAGTGGCCTTTGATAACTTCTTTAGAGGTCTCCGTGATGGAACTTTTAAATTTGATGTTGTGAGAAGAAATTGCAAAACGCTGAAAAGAATTCTGGAAGAGGCTGAATGTTTCATTCATGTCCAAGAGCTTTGTGCTTCAACCAGGAAAGACAGAAAGGATGATAGAAAGAGTGAACAACACTCTAAAAACAAAGATCAAAAGACGCATGCCACCTGGGCAACTAGGACATCAAGCAAGGGAGGAAACTTCCAAAATAAGAAAAGAAAGTCTAATGATGGTCCTAAGATAGAGTTCACCAAAGATCTCTATTCAGTTTTCAAGGAAATTCGTAACAAAGTTGAGATTGATGATCCACCACCACTAAGAAGTGCTAAGGAAGATAGGGACTCAAGTAAATATTGCCACTTTCACAAAGATACGGGGCATCATACTAATGATTGCTTCAATCTTAATAGAACCCTTGAATCTCTGGCCATCAAGGGAAAAAATTCACAACACCTGATCAAATCCCAAGATAAGAACTACAAACAGAAGAGGATGTGGTATATGTCATCTTCGGTGGGTTTGCAGCTGGCGGACCAACCCTTCGAGGGAATAAAGAGTACTTACGGAGTCTCTCTCGAGAAGGGTCATCGGATATGGGGCATGATGCTAAGGTCAAATTCCCAGAAGTAATGATCAGTGATAAAGACCGAGGCAATGTTCGTACACCACACGATGATCCCTTGGTGGTGGAACTGAAAGTGGCCAATATGAGGGTCAAGAGAATATTGAAAGACACTGGGAGCTCATCTGATATAATTAGTTATGCTTGCCTCAAAAAATTGAAGTATGATGTGTCTACCTTGGAACCTATCCATCATCCGATTATTGGTTTCTGGGGAGGAGCAATCAACCCATTGGAGACTGACTCCTTGCCAGTAAGGATAGGGGAAAAGGAATGCGCTAGGAACATGGTCGTCAAGTTCCTGGTACTCAAAGAATTGTCAGCTTACAATATAATTATGGGACGGCCAACCTTGAACGCCTCCAGGGCAGTAATTGTTACACATCTCATGCTCATGAAGTATGAGCGTAACAATGGGATTGTAGGAACTCTTCGTGGGGATCAACAAATGGCCCGAGAACGTTATATCACCACTCTTAAGCCTACTACTTCGGTTGAAGAAGTGGAAGAGCCAACGAAGAAGAGGAAGACTGAGGGAATGGCTAAAAATGAACTGATGGCCATCCGTAGTTTGAGTCAAGTAACTCGACCTCAGCCAGTTGGTGAACACGAAGATTTCGTTCTTGACGAAGTCAAGCCTAACAGAACATTCAAGGTAGGCCAGGCCCCAGATGACCATGTTGGGGCAAAGATGAGGAAGCTGTTGAGAGAGTTCAAGGATGTCTTTGCATATGAGGTGGAGGAGATGCCAAAGATCGACGGATTGGTTGATTCAACGGCAGGGCATGCACTGTTGAGTTTTATGGATGCCTACTAAGGATTTCACCAAATTCCTCTATGGGAGGAAGATCAAGAAAAACTGCTTTTGTAACTGAAAAGGGTCTATATTGCTATACAAGGATGCCATTTGGTCTTAAAAATGCTCCAGTAACCTTCCAACGTTTGGTAAATGATGTTTTCAAAAACCAGTTGGGACGGAACATTGAAGCATACATCGATGATATGATTGTCAAGAGCAAGGAGATGAAAGAACATGTGGCAGACTTAAGAGAAACCTTTGAAACATTGAGGAGATATAAGCTGAAGTTAAACCCAAAGAAGTGTGTTTTTGGGGTAACTTCTGGAAAATTTTTTGGTTTTCTTCTGCATGAACGAGGGATCGAAGTTAATCCAGACAAAGTCAAGGTTGTTCTGGATATGACCTCTCCCTGGAACGTTAAAGAGGTGCAGAAACTAACCGGATGCCTAGCTGCTCTTGGTAGATTCCTATCAAGGGCAGGTGATAAATGCCATTATTTCTTTGATATGATCAAGAGAAAGGCAAAGGCAGGCAAGGGCAGCCCTCTGTTCGAATGGACGTAGGAAGCTGAGTCAGCCTACATTCATTTGAAGGAACACCTACATACTCTCCCAAGATTAATCAGTCTCATTGAAAGGGAGACTTTATTTATTTACTTAGCGGTATCAGACCATGCACTCTCAGTCGTTCTGTTAGCTGAGAGAAATGGAGTCCAATATCCGATATATTTTGTGAGTCACGTACTCCCAAATGCTGAGATCGAATACGCTCTGATTGAAAAGTTTGGACTTGCAGTGTTCATGGCAAGCCGAAAGTTGAGGCCCTATTTTCTTTCTCATAAAATCGTTGTATATACTGATCAGCCGCTCAAGAAAGCTTTGTCCAAGGAAACTTCGGGAAGGATGGTCAAGTGGGCTCTGGAAATGGACTCATTTGACATTACTTTCGAACCAAGGAAAGCTATCAAGGGACAAGCTTTCGCCGATTTTATAGTTGAAATGACAAGGCCACCTATGGAGAAACCAAGTATTGATCACTGGACCTCATATGTTGATGGCTCATCCACTCAGAATGGATGTGGGGCAGGTATTATTTGTAGGTCGCCTGAGGGTGACATCTACGAGTATGCCATGAGATTCAAATTCCAAACATCAAATAATGAGGCTGAGTACGAAGCTTTGATTGCCGGGGTCAAACTGTGTAAAGCCGCTGGGGAAAAAAAGACAGAAGCAAGGTCGGACTCTCAGCTTATGGTGAGTCAATACTTGGGGGACTATGAAGCTAGAGATGCTAGCATGGCCAAATATCTAAATATACTTCAAGAAGAAGTGAAAGGACTAGACAAGTTTGAAATCATGCAAATTCCAAGGTTTGAGAACAATCAAGCTAATGCTCTTTCCAAATTAGCAAGCTCTGCAGTTGGGGAGAATCCTCGAACAGTTTTTTGGGAAGTTAAAGAGAAAAGAAGCATAGAGGAGATGGAGGTTAACTTCATCAGTCGAGGAAGTTCTTGGATGGATGAGATTATTGACTACAAAACCAATGGAACCTTGCCAAACAATCCACAACAAGCAAAATATGTGAAAGCTAGAGATGCATGGTTTGTTTTATGGCAAGGCAATTATACAAGAAGTCTTTTACTCACTCGCTATTAAAGAGCATCACCCCAGAAAAAGGAAAGGAGATTCTTGAAGATATCCATGAAGGTTTTTGTGGCTCTCATATAGGGGGAAGGGCACTCACAGAAAAAGCATTAAGAACTGGGTATTACTGGCCTAGTTTGAGACATGATACAATGACCTATGTGAAAAGATGTAAGAAGTGTCAGCTGTTCAGTAACTTACCACAAAAACCATCCAATAACTTGAACCCAATTTTGAGCCCTATACCTTTTGTTAAGTGGGGAATGGACATTCTTGGTACATATCCACAAGCATCGGGATAAAGGAAGTATGTCTTGGTTGCAGTGGATTACTTTACTAAATGGGTAGAAGCCGAGCCAATGAGAAGTATTAAACATGGGGATGTTAAATGGTTCATTTGGAAAAATATAATAACAAGGTTCGGGGTACCTCAATCAATAGTGTTCGATAATGGTCCTCAATTTGAGACTCCACAATTAAGAGTATGGCTAGAAGATCAAGGCATCTCAGCTCATTTTGCCTTAGTAGGCTATCCACAAGCCAATGGACAAGTGGAAGCCTTCAACAAGATCATCAGCACGGGAATGAAGAAAAAGCTGAAAGCTGCAAAAGGTCTATGGGTGGATGAATTATAAAATGTCCTCTAGTCTATCAGGACAACAACAAAGAATTCCACAGGGGAAACCCCATTTATGCTGGTGTATGGATCGGAAGCGGTTCTCCCCATTGAAATGTGTGAGCCTACTCTAAGAATTATGTTATATGATGAAGGGGCTAACTTGGAGATGATGAAAGCCACCCTGGACATGTTACCTGAAGTTAGAGGCAATGCTTTGCTTAGGCAAGAAATGTACAAGCTAAAAATGGCAAGAGAACATAACAAGAGGGTAAACCATAGGCCAAAGAAGTTAGGGGATCTTGTGCTGAGGAAAATGAAATCAATTGAGAGAGCTGATGAGCAGGGAAAACTTACTCTCAATTGGGAAGGTCCATACGAGATAATTGAAGTGTTGAGAGATGGAACCTATCGTTTACAAACTCTGGATGGGTATGAAGTAATACCCAGAACATGGAACGCAAATAATCTGAAAAAGTACTATTTATAAACTTGGTTTCAAGAAGCCATAGTGTAAGGCCATGAGCCCACCTATTTGGTCCACGTTGATCAATGGGGAAAGAAATTTCGTGTTGTACTGAATAGGCTACGGGCCGCAATTAATGAAATTTCTGTTTCCTCTAATGTTCGTCCTTATATATCAAGTATATGCCTGTTAAAATAGATGCTGACCTCAGCAGTTAAGGGCACAACCCCACACTTAACCAAGAATTAAAGTAATTCAAAACCTGCTTAACGGTTTTGAAATCAATAAGGGCAAGATCCCGGAAATTAACCACAGGTTAATACTTGGAGGTAAAAGCAAAAAGAGTCTTTTACCCCCTTAGGTGATTACGGATCACCAAATCGACTTTAAAGGTCCAGAACTTGGAACCTTATCTAAATACGTTATAAATAAGGCAAAGACCTCACAAGAGTCAGTATTAAGATAAAATTCTTACTGTGAACAAACTAATAATAGTTTCGATCCCTATGTTTAAGGGCAATCAATATGATTGAATGATTCATCACTTCTAAAGAGAAACAAATCAATCGAAGTCTAAAGTTTGTAAACACAGGGATCTTACTGATTGAAAGAACAATATAAGGGTTAAGGTGATGAGTATCAACAGGTTAGGACATCTAATTGAAATTACATCTGAAGTTACATGAAAACACCGGATGTGCCAAATATTGGTTTGAAAACATTCAATCAGGTCACCAAAAGGGGACCACGTTTAATGATAAAAACAGTAAGTTTGACACATTCGGTGTCATTAAGTGAGACACATTCGGTGTCAGGTCACCAAAAAGGGACCGGGTCAAAAGATAGAACCACTAAGTTTGACACATCCGGCGTCATTAAGTATGACACATCCGGTTCCATTTAAGTGCGATACATCCGGTATCAGGACACCTAAGAGAGACCGAGTCTAATAACAAAATCACTAACTTTGGCACATCTGGTGTCATGTGATTACACCGGATATGCCAAAAATCACCGTAAACACTTAGCAAATATTCATGAATTTGATATGAAAAATGTCCAAGTTAAATCTCAATGCTTATTTATAGGTGTTATGACTTGTGGGTGAAGTCTTTAAGTGAGATTTCTATGAAAAATCCCTAAGTTAAAATCTTTGATTTATCCTTTAAATGTCAAATTAGAACAACTTATACTTATGATCTAAAATTCTGAGACCAATGACCAATGGCTCATGATTTGTATTTCTAAGAAAGGTTTATCTTTATGAATTATAAGGGTTATGAACAATAAAACCTGCAAAATTTCTAAGTAAAACACTTAGAAATATATAAAATGCTTTTCAAATGGATTATATCCACCATTGAAAAGTTGCAACATAATTAAACAAACGAAGTTAAAAGATAGATTGATAAATATGCTTAAAAGCACAAATGTATAATACAACTGATTTAAAAACCAACACTGAATAAATTGTCAAAAGATTATACAATACAACAAGCTATAAATTGAAAAGAAGAAAATCAAGGAGCAACTGGTGCAGGTTGGTCAATGGTAGTGGATGCAGTAGTATCTGCTCTAGCTCCGTCCTTCTCCTTGTCTTCCTCCACATCTTCGACTTCCTCCTCTTCGTCTTCAGCATCAGAAGGGTAGAAAGGGCTAGGAGGAGTGTCTCCACATAATTTGTCTAGGTGAGCCCGTATTGCATAATCCATCCTGTTTTCAAAGTACTGGAATGGGACATACTCCTCGAGGCCGAGTACCCAAGCCTCTGCAATCCGTTGTCCGGTAGATTCTTCCCCTTCCAGATACTTTTGGACTGCAAACTGTCCGGCTTGGTTTAATTCCTCCTCTTTCTTTTTCTCCACCTCTTCAAGCCGGACATTGGCAGCTCTACGTTGCTCATTTAATGCAGCAACCTTCCTCTCAGCCTCTTCAGCTTTAAACTCGGCAGCCCTCTTGTCAGAGACCATCTGCTACAAGTCCAGCTCTTTCTTTTTGTACTCCTCCAACTCGGTCCATAGCTCCATGTTCCTTTTAGCCATGACCAAGTTCTGCTCTTTGGCTTGTCCCAAAGAAGCAGACAACTAATTCACAGCATGTGAATTTTGAGCCTGGATTCAGCGGACTTGTTCGCTCAGGTACGACTCGCAGATTGTTTGCATTTGGGCGGCCTTTGCTCTCTCCTTCTTGGTTTGAGCAACCAATTTTTGTAAGTATTGAAGCCGGAAGATGATCTGTCAAAAGAAAAATACATACAAGTTTTAACAAAAATCCACAAAGTATTAAAATGGCAGAATTAAAGAAACAGTTGAAAGTTGGTAACAAAAGAAAGCATAATAAACAATTTACCTCAATACAACTGTTGAAACATGGACCTAACTACCCATCAAGGATGCCCCTTAACGACTCCTTGTACTCTTTGTCTCCACAACGGAGAACCTCTCTAACCAACTCCTTCTTGTAGTTGGAGTCGAAGGTTTTTGAGGTTGAAGGGATGTCACCTTCGTCGTCAAGGAAGTCTTTCTCAGAGTCAACCACATCTGTAGTGGGAAACGGAATAATTATAGCCTGAGGGTCTCTAGGAGATGTAATAGAGTCTCCAGAACGAGTACTCGAGACTGATGTTACAACGTTACGTGCAAACTTAATACTTGTGGCCATAGCCGAATCAAGGAACTCCGGGGGCATGTTCTCCCTGATGGCCTCCTGCATCCCATCTGCTGGATCCTTGTCAGGAGGGGGAAGGTCATTTGGATCCTGAAGTGAGGGATCCTAGTCCGTTCCCCTAATGGTCTGGCCAGCACCCCTGGCCTCATCCTGCTCGACCGGATAGATCAAGCCGGTTTCCGTCTCTTAGGGATTGTCAAAGACAGGGTCCCTTTGGAGGCTGCTGGTCGACCGGACAGGCTTGTCCTTCCTCTTATAAGGGACTTCCTTCGAGGAAGGACTCTCCCCAATCGACTTACTAGGGGTTGATGCCGGGGAGGACTCAGTACTGGCCAGTGACGCTGGCCTCTTCTTCTTCTTGGGGGGGGGGGGTTGATGGAGAGTGGGGTAGAACTCTCCTTCCTCTTGAGCTTGGTAGGGAGAGCTTTTAGCTTCTCCTTACCCTTGTCTTTCTTCTCTTTACCTAGCATTGATGGCCGGGTATCTCTGTTTGACTGCAAGAACACAAAGATAGCTCCGTAAATTATTACCCACTCAAAACAATCAACATTCCAAAGAACTAACTTGTAAGAAAAATGAGTTGTGTTAGGGAAATTTCAAAGATTTAAGTTATTAAACGATGACACATTCGGCAATGACAATTGATACCGAGTGTGCCAAACTTGCATTAACACACCCTCAACTCGGTGACACAAGTCCTTAGCCACAGCAACACATTCGGTAACACAAGACAAGACCGAATGTGCCAAAACAGCATTGACAAGAGGTGAACTCGGTCAAGTTTTAAAAGACCGAGCGGTGTCCACATGGAAGCAGATTCGACACATTCGGCCTCAATAGATGATACCGAATGTGCCAAATCTCTAAGCTAACACACAAAACTCGGCCTAATATGATTTAACCAAGTGCACCCTTATGAGGGCATGTTTGACACATTCGGCGTCACGAATGAGGCCGAATGTGCCAAAACTGCACATGCACACATTCAACTCAGTCTCGTAATTTCAGACCGAGTTGAATCACAGGCAAGTATAATTCGACACATTCGGTGTCATTAGCTGACACCGAATGTGCCGAACTGTTGTTATGTTGCATGAAGTTTGGCCTCTGTAACAAGGCCGAGTTACTATCTTTTTTTTTTAAGTAATAATAATAATAATAATAATAATAATAATAATAATAATAATAATAATAAATAATAAATAATAAATAATAATTAACAGTAATAAATACAAAATGATAAACAATAAAAAACATGTAAAAACATTCGGCTTTGTATAACAATGAAAGGATAAACACTTGTATTTTTTAGATTTAAAAAAAAAAGTTAAGGCCGGAAAGAAGTTGATATTTGACACATTCGGTATCATATGGTGATACCGAATGTTCCAAAACCAAGCTCACATGTTTTGCATTCGGCCTTTCCAAGGGAGATCAAATTAAACCATAGTGAAAGAATTTTTGACACACTCTGTATCATGCGATGACGCCGAATGTGCCAAATACTGGCTTACACCTATTATATCCGGCCTTACTCAAGGAGACCGGATATAAACACGGTGTTGTATTTTTTGGCACATCCGGTGTCAAAACAAGGACACCGGATGTATCCAATACTTTACCAATATAAAATAATTATTAAAAACAAAATATAACATAAAATAGTAAATAAATGAATGCCGAGTCTAATCAATGTGCAATAAAATTTGGCACACCCGGCGTCTAGTAAGAACACCGGATGTGTTACATAGCATTTCAAACTTATAAATTTATTTTCAAGTCTAACGCATCCGACATCAATATGACTACTTCTTATTTAATTAATTGATAACAAATTAATTATTACAGAGTATGACAAATATAAATTACATTGTCTACAAAGAAGTACGCTAAAAAAAATTTAAAAAAAATGAAAAAAAAGAAAGAGAAGCCGAATGAAATGAGGGTGACAGGATTTTTGGCAAGTTCGGTGTCCATACCTCCGTGGTTTGCCTCTTCTGAAGAGCTGTCTTCTCTTTAGATTGTGCAAGACAGCGAAGAAGCTCGGCCTAGCCCATCTTGCCTTTCTTCTCGTCAGGCAGTTCGTTTAAAGCTTTTTCTGCAAAAATAAGACCGAATTACTTACTCTTAAACAAATTCGATAATAAAAGCAATGCAAAAAAAAAAAAAGAAAACAAGAAAAAAAAAAAAAAAAAAAAAAAAAAAAAAAAAAAAAAAAAAAAAAAAAAAAAAAAAAAAAAAAAAAAAAAAAGAAAGAAAGATAACCTACCAACATTACCACCATACACTAACCCACAAGCTTCAAGAAACTTGTGGTCGGTGAAAAGAAATTTGAAGTTATCCATTTGGAGGTAATCTCGTAAGTCATCCCTTTCCATTTAGCAGTTGTTTTTCTAAATAAATCTAATATGGCTAAGTCATTGGCGTTTAGTTTGGGTGGGTTGGTCACTTTGCCCTTGAATTTAGGACTTAAGTTCCACTTACTCATCCTAGCCGCAAAATCAGGGTCTTCATAATTAATGAAAACAAAATCACCTCGCCAAGATGTAGCCTTATTAGACTTCTCAATGGCGGTAATATAATCATCATCATTAGCCAGTGTAAACCATCCTTGTTTACATCCGGCAGCCTTAGTTAATTTATGCATATGTACAAAGGCTGCAGAAGAGGGTCTAAGGTTATTTAATTTACAAGTGGCAGCATAAGTTACAATATGATGCCATGAATTCGGAGTCAACTAGCATAAACCTAAATCATAACGATTAAGAAGATTTAAAAAGAAAGGAAGAAAGGGAATTGAAACGCCCATGTCAATCATAGACATATAGATGCCGAAGCATCCCTCTGGGGCACTAAGAAGGGAATCACCCTTTTTTGGGGGAATAAGTTGAAAACTTTTGTGGTTAATAAAAGAATTACCATAAAGGACAGTGTTAATGTCCTTAATGGCCTCCCATCTTACCAAAGCAGTCTCTGGTGTGGGATAGGTGGTGGGTTTACGGGGAGGTGCAGTGACCTCTGTCTCAGAATTAGTAGCCGAGTGTTCTAATTCGGCTTTATCTACAGATTTCTCCATCTCTTCAATGGAGTCTGCTGGGTCCTTGCTTGTAAATATCCGGGAAGCAGTTTGTTTAGTTCTTGCCATGTCCTCCTACACAGGAAGGAATGGAAGATTCGGTGACCCCAATGAAGAAAGAATATTTAGGGCATTAGAATATTGAGAGCCAGGTGATGAACCCTGACCCACTCCTACTTTCTTATTACTAGAAACAATTAAAAACAGATTACAAGCATTAAGAGTAGAAGACGAACTAGAAGACAAGATAGAATTTGTAAAGAAAAATAAAACGAATTCGGATCAGGTAATAGTTACCTGAGTGAAGAAGTTGCTAAGTTAAGAATCTGAAAACACTATTCACTGTCTGAGCTTCGCGTGAAATCGCCTAAAGACTTGCCTGAAATCGCCTAAACTCACCGGAAATCACCTTTGGAAATATTCTCAAATTTCAACTGCTTTCTCTTACTACTTTCTCTCTCTAGAAAATTCATAAAGATAACTGTGAAAAATAATTTTACTTCTCACCTCTATTAAAAGGAGAGGGGTGAGGGTAAAAAGGGGGGAAAATTTGAAACCCTCCAATTCCCNCCAATTCCCCCCCCCCCCCCCCAAATGCAAAAGGGTAAATGGGCCTGCACAGCAAGGCCTATTTTGATTAAATCAGATGGGTGATGGATTATGAACTCATCAGCCCATCTGAGGGGCAAATGATGTGGCATGCCAAGTCAGTTACCACGTGTCAGTCTCTGAGTGGACCACGTGTCCCTCTTTCTATTATAAAATACTGACGTGGGATTGCCATGTGGCATTGATGAGTCTACCATGACTGGGCCCTGCATAGCCACGTGTCATCCTACAACTGGACCACGTGTCCCTGTTTCTATTATTAAATGCCAGCATGGGATTGCCACATGGTGGTGATGAGTCTGCCATGAGTGGGCCCCACATGGCCACGTGTCATCTTTAAACTGGTCCACATGTGAATCATACATCACCACATGTCAAGCTCCTATTCGCCGTTAGAAGAAGAGCCAATTGGGCCTTGAAAGCCTAATGCTATAAGCCCATAAGGCAAATGAAGGAAGGGAATTAAGGAGATGAGGACAAGTGTCGCGATCTCATTGGACAAGAAATTGTACTTGAGGCTATAAATAGCTCTGAAAATTCTCATAAAAAGTACACTCAAGATTAAGACAAAAACACATACTAAAAAGGGAAAACTTCTCTCTAGAACTTTTCTCTAAAATTGTTTACTTGTTGATTATTGTTCAGTTACTCTCCTGTCTACGTCAGTGAAGTCCTCACAGTCCCTATCCCACCTCATTGCTTTAGCAACAACACATGCCTTCAAGCCATAGGCTAGCCAAGCAGTCAATTTTAACTCCGTAATCTTGTATGATTTTCGATCATCATACTCTTTGTATTTGAAAATTCGTTCAATCCTTCTAACCAATCTAAGAACTTTTCCGGATCCAAACTTCCACTAAATTCAGGAATATCCAGTTTAAGATTGCGATCATCATCCTTAGGCCTTTCTTTCTTTCTGCGCCTATTTATAGGTTCTTCATTACTAGAACTTGATGAGTATTGTTTCTTCGGTTTTCGTGCACTTCTTCAACTTGCTTGCGCATCATGGATTTATATTAAAACATGTCAAATTAAATGGATTTATATTAAAACATGTCAAGTTTCTAAGAAAACAATTAACTCAATAATAATAACAACAACAACAATAACAACCACAGCAGCAACAGCAACAGGAACAGCAACAGCAACAAAAACAAAAACACCACCAACAACAACAGCAGCAGCAACAACAACAACAACAACAACAACAACAACAACAGCAACAACAACAACACCACCAGCAACAACACCAACACCACCAGCAACAACAACAACAGCAACAACAACAACAACAACAACAACAACACCAACACTAACAACAGCAGCAACAACACTAACAACAACAACAACAACAACAACAAAAACAACACCAACAACAAAAACAACAACCACAACAGCAACAACACCAACAAAACCACCACAACCAACAACAACAACAATAACAACAACAACACCGCAACGACCAACAACAACAACAATAACACCAACAACAACAACAACAACAACAACAACAACA
>PYUH01000265.1:1017411-1027411 GCA_016808085.1 Suaeda aralocaspica | reverse complement strand
CAGCAACAACAACAACAACAACAACACCAACAAGAGTAGGAACAACACAACAACAACACCAACCACATCAACAGCAACCACAACAACAGCAACAGCAACAACAATAACAAAAACAACAACCACAGCAGCAACAGCAACACCAGCATTAGCAACATCACCAACAACACCAACAACAACATCATCACCACCACCACCAACAAAAACAACAACAACATCACCACCACCAACAACAACAATAACACCACCAACAACAACAACAACAACAACAACACCACCAACAACAACAACAACAACAACATTAACAGCAACAACAATAACAACAACAAAAAAAGCAACAACAACAACAACAACAACATCAACAACAACCACAACTACAACAACACAACAACGACAACATCATCAACAACAACAACAACTACTACAACAACAACGAGATCAACATTACCAACAACAACGACAACAACAGCAGCAACAATAGCAACAACAACACCAACAGCAGCAGCAGCAACAACATCAACAACATCAACAACAACAACAACAACAATTACAACAATAGCAACAGCAACAACAGCAACAACAACAACAACAACAACAACAACAACAACAACAACAACAACAACAACAACAACAACAACAACAACAGCAACAACAACGACAACAACAACAACAACAACAACAGCAGCAGCAGCAGCAGTAACAACAGCAACAACAACAACAGCAACATCAGCAACAACAGCAACAACAATGACATCACCACCAGCTGCACCACCACCGCCACCAATAACCACAACAACAACAACAACAACAACAACAAAAACAACAACAACAACAACAACAACCACAATAACACCAACACCAACAAAAACAACAACACCACCACCACCACCAACAACAACAACAACAACAAAAACAACCACAAAAGCAATAACAACAACAACAACAACAACGAAAACAACAACAACAACAACAACAACCACAATAACACCAACACCAACAACAACACCACCACTACCACCACCAACAACAACAACAACAACAACAACAACAACAACAACAACAACAACAACAACAACAACAATAACAGCAGCAACAACAACAGCAACAAAAGCACCAGCAACAACAGCAGCAACAACAGCAACAGTAGCAACATCAACACTAACAAGAATAACAACAACAACAAAAATAACAATAATAATAACAATAACGTGTTTATGATTTAACGATGTTAGAATGTGTTTAGGGTTGGCAAGAAAGTGTATGTGGGAGAAAGAAGTAGAAAATCATGAGTTTCAAGGTATAGCATGAAAATCCAGAGAGAGAGTGTTGAATGTCGAATTGCCCAGAAATGTCGGAATAAGGTTGGGTATTTATAGGGGGGCAGAAGTCGTCATCGAGTGCCACAGTGCCGGCCAAATGCCAAGACACCAGGGACAAGCGCATGGTCGCTTGAGCTGGGCGCCAAGTCACTCACGTTGAGCACCTGTCGCTCCTTGTGGGCAGCAGAACGCTCCTTGGACGCTTCGTCGCTCAATGCTCGTTTTTCAAGATTCTCACACGGTGAATCTCTGAAACTTCCGTACTTCTTATATTCGTTTCCATATTCCGAAATATTACAAAATATCACAAAATTCAATTCCATAACCTAAATTTACCATGTTCTGAACAAGCCTTTCTAGAAGGTTCGTCGAATCTGGCACCACCAACACGCTTAAATTATATTCTATGTTTTTTAAAATGAAATTAATAAAAAATATATTATAAAGTAGAAACTAACATTAAATGAAATAAAAATAGTAAAAAATAAGTCAAATTGAACAGAATAAAATATGAAATATAAGAAAATAAAATGAAAATTAAAAAATTAATTTCAGCGTATTTCAAACAGTAACTCATCATCCATTAGTCATTTCCGACGACAACTTTATTGATTTATTTATTCATTTTCAAGTAATTAACTTTCAGAAATTGGACATGTTTGTGACGTGGTACACGTTAGTGATATGCTGTTAGGTGGGACCAAATGTAGGTGAATACAAATGTGGTTCAGGGTCATCGAGTTAGATGACTTCCACCAGTCCGATGTCAACTCCTTCATAATATGGCTCCAATCGTTGACCATTGAACTTGCATACTTCGCCTTTTTCACTCTAAACTTCAACATAGGAGAATTCACTCACATTTATGACCGTGAAGGGACCACTCCATCTACATTTCTGATTTCCAGGGAACAACCATAACCTTGAGTTGAACAATACCACTTTATCACCAACTTGGAATTCCCTTTTCATAGTTTTCTTATCATGCCATCTTTTGTCTTCTCCTTATAGATTTTGGCACTGTCATTAGTTCCCAACCGAAATTCATCTAATTCATTTAATAGAAGTAGTTGTTTTTTTCCAGCAAGCTTAGCATCCATGTTTAAGTCCTTCATTGCCCAATAAGCCTTGTACTCTAATTCAACAAGAAGATGGCACGCCTTTCCATAAATCAACCGATATGGAGAAGTACCAATTGGAGTCTTGAAAGCTGTTCTATTTGCCCATAGAGTGTTGTAAAGCTTGCTACTCCAATCCTTCCTTTATTTTGCAACCGTTTTCTCTAGGATGGAGTTGATTTCTCTATTCGAAACTTCCACTTGGCCGCTGGTTTGTGGATGATATGCAAGCCCGGTTCTATGCTAAACACCATATTTATCCAGCAGCTTATCTCACCTCTTCTCATGAGAATGTGTTCCCTCATCACTGATAATAGCTCTAGGGACTTTGAACCTAGGAAAACAACCTGCTTAAACAATCTCAACATGGTGTTAGAATCGCTATGGGGGGTAGCAATTGCTTCCAACCACTTAGAAACAAAATCAAC
The DNA here is from genome assembly GCA_016808085.1 of Suaeda aralocaspica. Taxonomy (NCBI): domain Eukaryota; kingdom Viridiplantae; phylum Streptophyta; class Magnoliopsida; order Caryophyllales; family Amaranthaceae; genus Suaeda; species Suaeda aralocaspica. The sequence goes on along the minus strand of PYUH01000265.1, from coordinate 1,024,549 downwards.
AACAACTAAACATAACGATTACCATTACAAGAAGGGAAAGGACCCATGTAATCAATACCCCAATCATCAAAAATTTCAACTTCTAAAATACCGGTTTGAGGCATTTCATGCCTTTTTGAGATATTACTTATTATTTGGCACAAATCATAAGATATAATGAAGTCTCGTGCATCTTTAAATATTGTTGCCAAATAGAAACCCGATTGCAGTACTTTAAATGTCGTTTTAGAGGGTCCGACATGTCCTTCATAAGGTGATGAATGGAAGTGATGTAGGATTCCATAGACTTCCCAATTAGGTACCCACCCGCGATACAAACTATCTGCGCACTCACGAAACAAGTTAGGGTCATCCCAGAAATATTGCCTAACATCATGAAAAAACCTTTTACGTTGCTGATATGTAAGATCAGAAGGTAAGACTCCTATAATAATATAATTAGCATAACCAACAAGCCAAGGAGTGTTAGAGAGAACAGCTAAAAGATGATCAACAGGAAAGGAATCGTCAATAGGGGTTGAGATGTCCCCATTGTCATACCGAATTCTAGATAAGTGATCAGCTAACACGTTCTCTGCTCCTTGCTTATCACGTATTTCTAGATCAAGCTCTTGGAGCAATAAAATCCACCTAATGAGTCTCAATTTTCCTTCCTTCTTTCCAAGTAAATACTTAAGAGATGCATGGTCAGCATACACAATAACTTTCGAACCTATAAGAGAAGAACGAAAATTAACTAAAGCATATACTATAGCAAGCAATCTTCAGTTGTAACATAATTAACTTGAGCTGGATCGAAAGTCTAACTGGCATAATAAATAGCATGCAAAACCTTATCCTTTCTTTGACCTAAAACCGTACCTACTGCATAATCACTAGCATCACCCATAATTTCAAAAGGTAAATCTCAATCAAGTGACTGGATAAATAGGTGTTGAGATTAGAGCTTGTTTAATCAAATCAAAGGATTCAAGACATTCATCAGTAACTTTAAACTCAGTATCTTTTAGCAACAAATAAGTCAAGGTTAGAAATTTGAGAAAAAAACTTTAATAAAACGATGCAAAAACCTTGCATAACCCAAGAAACTTCTAACACCTCTTACACTTACTGGGGGGTAATTGTTCAATAACCTAGATTTTAGCTTTATTTACCTCAATACCGCGTTCAGAGACTAAATGACCTAAAACTACTCCTTATGTCACCATAAAATGGAAGTTCTCCCAATTTAGCACCAATTCCCTTGCTCACATCTTCTAAGCACTTTAGTCAAATAGTCAAGCATGGATCAAAATCGATACCATAAACACTAAAATCATACATGAAGACCTCCATGATAGATTCTATATACTCAGAAAATATGGCCATCATGCAACGTTGAAAGGTAGCAAGAGCATTGCACAAACCAAAAGGCATTCTACGATAAGCAAAAGTGCCATAAGGTCATGTAAATGTTGTTTTCTCGCTATCATAAGGATGTAAAAGAATGTTTAAGAAACCTGAGTAGCCATCTAGATAACAAAAATATTTATTCTTTTCTAACCTTTCTAACTTTTGATCAGTAAAAGGAAGAGGAAAATGATCTTTTTTAGTGGCAACATTAAATTTTTTATAATAAATGCACATACGCCAACCTATAACAACTCTAGTAGGGATAAGTTCATACAACAGTTGTTCCTCTGTTCTTAGGGACTACCTGCACTGGACTTACCTATTGAGAATATTGCAAAACATAAATTATACTTGCATCTAGGAGTTTAAGGACCTCCTTATTTACCACCTTCTGCATATTAGGAATTAGTCTTCGTTGTCCTTGTATACAACGCTGATGACCTTCCTCTAAATGAATTCTATGCATATAAAAATTAGGGCTTATGCCAGTCAAATCATCAAGTGTATAACCAATAGCCTTTTTATGAGACTTAAGCATATATAGTAATCTTTCAAGTTGGCTATTAATGAGATCAGAATTAACTATAACTGGAGAAAACTCATTATCATCTAAGAAAGCATATTTCAAGTTAGAGGGAAGAAGTTTCATTTCAGGCTGTGTTACCTCCTTGATGGAACATCCTTGTTGAGGTAATTCATGGTACCTTTGGCTTTCCTCTAGAGTCATCTTCTCACCATTTAAATCACGGGCTACGACACCAACTTCATAATCCCCTTCTCTTGCAACAGCATCCAAGCATAGAATGGCCTCTAGAAGATGCTTCTTATGAGATCGAGGCATATCATCTAAAACAATTTCATGCACAACATCAATTCTTAAACACGATTGCTCCAGCGTGGGATTTCTCATTGCATTGTTAAGATTAAAATTTACTTTATCATCTCTTAAAGAAATACTTAGACTTCCATTTTTAACATCAATCACAGCAACTGCAGTGTGTAAGAAAGGTCTACCAAGTATTATAGGAATATGAGCATCCTGACCAATATCTAATAATACAAAATCAACAGGAATAAAGAACTTTCCACCTCTAACATGTACACCTTCCAAAATACCCTTACGTTACTTTACTATCCTACCTACCATCTGCAAAGTAACATTAGTAACATTCAAATCCCCCATGTCAAGTTTCCTGGTAAGGGCATAACACTAACAGTAGCCCCTAAATCACATAAAGCTTTATCAACAAATAAATGACCAATGTTACATGGAATTGAAAAGCTGCCTGGATCCTTGAATTTAGGTGGAGATTCATTTTGGAGTGTAGCACTATAGTCCTCAGTAAGTGCACCTGTCTTTGTCATATTCAAATCATGTTTCCTGCTCAAAATATCTTTCAAAAATTTAGTGTAAGTAGGAATTTGAGTAATCAAATCAGTAAAAGGAACAGTGACTTGTAAATTCTTAACTATTTCAAAAAAATTTGAAAGTGATTATCATTCTTACTCCTGGTTACCCTGTTCAGAAAGGGTAACGGCACCTTGGAGAGTGGTAATGTATCAGTGATCAAGTCACCTACAGAAGCTTGCTTTTTGTTGGCTTCTTTTACTTTTGGTTATTCACTCTCCTTCTCTAGAACTACTTCTTCTTCAAGGTCTTCAATCACAACCAAACTAGTTTTCTTCATTCCATCTTCAACATTATTGGTGTCATCAATAGGCTTGCTTGGACATTCATAATAAATTGTTGAAATGGAATTACAATGATTTCTAGGTGGATTTAAAGGAGTAGGTTGAGGAGGAAATTGTCCTTGTTGCCTTTGAGCCGAAGGTTGAGTGATTTGTGCAACTTGAGTCTCCAATTGTCGGTTGTGAGCTTGCATTGCTTCCATAGTTTTCTGCATCTGCATCATCATATTCTTCAATTCTGAAAGCTCACTATTGGTTGGTTGTGGTGGTGCTGGGAGGGGTGCTGGAGGCGGTGGCCTATTGAAACCACGTGGTGCAAATCGTTGCACCTGCTGATGTGGCATGAACTACTGCGGATTTTTTATATTGCTGGTGTTCTTGTAGGAGCGATATGGATGGCCTTTCCAACCCAGATTGTATGTGTTAGTGTATGGATTATTCTTGTAAGCTTGAAATGCACACACTTGCTCCACATAACTAATGCATGTTTGGACATTATGACTAAATGATCCACATGAATCACAGAAGACATCATTGCATCCCGAAAGTGTAGTCACTTCAGCTACTATCATTGTTGAAGAAGATGTAGTACTGATTTTATCTAGATTTTAACTTGTTGCATTAATTTTTGAAGCCAAATTCTCATACTTATCCTCAACTACATGTTTCCCTCCTCTTTTAGCATGCTCTCTGCGATTACTGAATTGACAATTATGAATTGCAATTTCTTCAATTAAATCATATGCAGCATTAACCTCTTGGTTAATAAATCGACTGTTAGCAGCAGAATCAAGCAATGTGATACTTTCATTCCCCAACCCATTATAGAATTATTGAACTAAATAGCACTTCTCAATACCGTGATGTAGACACAACCTCAATAACTCCTTGAATCTTTCCCATGCATCATAAAGTGTCTCATCGATTTCTTGGTTGAATCAACCTCCTTTATAACATGATGGTAAAGCATTTGTGGTGAAAAGGGCAATACATTCATATGTGGAGCCTCATTCAACACAAAGAGAGAATTTATTTCATAGCATTGGCAAGATTGGACCATATTTATGCAGCTTGATCATTGATACTGGTTCCTGCATTAATGTTGCATCCAAGGAATTGTTTAAAAGGTTTTAACTTACTCAAAGAGATCATAATACTTTATATAAACTCAATTTGTTTGATTATACAAAAGGAATTGAAGTAAAGAAGAAAGCATTGGTTAATTTCACTATTGGGTTATACATTGATGAGTTGTGGTGTGATGTGGTACCTATGAGTGCATGGCAATTATTTCTAGGAAGGCCATGGAAATATGAAAGGAAGGTGCAGCATAATGGAGAATTGAACATTTACTCCGTGTTGAAAGGAAAACAAAGAATTAATTTGTTACCTTTGAGTCCAGCTGGAGGGAAGAGTCAGACACATCAGCCAAGTTTATTCCTTTCTACTAAGGAATTTGAAAAAGAGGTTGAACAAAGGAGTCCTACATTCATTATAGTTGTAAAGGAAGCCATACAGTCTAATGCAACTGAGGATTTGCGCCTCAAACCACTTAGACGAATTTGCTAATGTTTTTTCAGATGAACTACCTCCAATTCGTGGCATTCAGCATGCAATTGCTTTTATTCCTGGAGAACCCACTCCAAACAAGCCTGCTAATAGATGTGATCCTAAAGCATCAAAAGAACTCCAGCGCCAAGTTGATGAGTTGATTCATAAGGGTTTTGTTCGTGAAAGTATGAGTCCTTGTGCGGTTCCTGCTCTATTAGTTCCAAAGAAAGATGATTCAGGGAGAATGTGCATTGATTCAAGAGCAGTTAACAACATAACAATCAAGTATAGATTTCATATGCCTAGTCTTGAAGATATGTTCGTTGGAGGATTTGCATGGTGCTAGTATCTTTTCAAAAATTGATTTGAGGAGTGGCTATCATCTAATGAGGATTCGTGAAGGAGATGAGTGGAAGACTGCTTGCAAGACTAAACAGGATCTTTATGAGTGGTTGGTGATGGATTTTGGATTATGCACTGCACCCAGTTCCTTCATAACACTGATGAATGGGGTAGTGAGGCCTTTACTAAACAAGTTTATTGATGTGTTATCGAGATGATATACTTGTTTATAGTAAGGATATACATGAGCATCTAGGACATTTGATATAATTATTTAGTAAGTTGTGTGAGAAGTTTATTGATGTGTTATCGAGATGATATACGTGTTTATAGTAAGGATATACATGAGCATCTAGGACATCTGATATAATTATTTAGTAAGTTATGTGAGAAGAAGCTATATGGGAAACTCGAAAAGTGTGACTTTTTGTAGCAACATATTGTTTTGTTGGGTTACATTGTATGTGGCGCAGGTCAAGGTGGACTCATCCAAGGTTGAAGCAGTTAGAAACTAGAAGACACCTACCAATGTGCATGAAGTCAGGAGTTTTCATGGGTTGGCATCTTTCTATAAAACATTCATTAGTAATTTCTCAACAATCATGCCTCCTATTACAAAGTTAATGAAGAAAGGGAAATTCAAGTGGACTAATAAGGCTCAGGTGGCATTTGAGGAGGTGAAAGAGAAGCTATGCAGTGCTCCTATTCTTGCATTGCCTGATTTTGATAAGATGTTTAAAGTTAATGTGATGCCAGTGTGGTAGGCATTGGAGCAGTTGTTATTCAAGAAAAGAAACTTGTTTCATACTTCAGTGAGAAATTAAGTGGAGCTAAACTGAATTTTTCCGGTTATGATCAAGAATTTTATGCTGCTGTTAGAGCATTGGATCATTGGTCACATTATCCACGCCATAAACCTTTCATTCTGCATTCAGATCATGAAGCATTGAAGTATATAAATGGTCAACAAAAGCAAAACTACAAACACGATTAGACACCTACATTTTTCCCCACCCTTAGGCCGATAATAAACATATACAATGCTGCTAACCAGTCCGCCCTTCAAAATAAAGCTGAAAGATCAGACCTAAAAACACCCTAACAATCTCTAAAACCCAAGAAAACCACAAAAAGTATTTTTATTTTATTTTTTACTCTATTTTATTTTATTTTTCCATATTTTTCTAGATTTTTTCCATATTTTTTATAAAAGCGCTAATGAGTTTCTAAATGCTTGAAAACACATTTTCGCAAGAACGAGCCCCAAATAGCCATGAGGAAGGTTAACCTTCGAGCCCAAGTCATGGGCCCAAGGAAAACCTTCCTCTTCTTTAAAGCCCAACATTAAGCATGGAATGGAGGAAAATCACTGCTTCCCTCCTCTTTAAGGCATGAGGTAAGGATGATGTAAGCGAATTAGGGAAATGGGATGAAGTAAACGAACACGCTCTCCAAGGCCCAAGTACATTAAGGAATATCAGCGGAATTTTTGGGAAGAGTAAAGCTGCATGCGCGAGAGCGCACAACGAGCGTAGGGATGCATACCGTGTGTCCTAACACAAGCCTTGCTTCCACGCCCACGCAACCACCTCTTTTCCCAAAATTTTCCTATAAATACCCCCTTTCCTTCCCTCATTGCAGCATCTTGGATTTCGAAAAACCGTTTGATTTCAGAGCAACTTTTCATGGTGGGAGAACTTCAGATTTTGTTGATCTTAGTATTTTGGCATTTGAGAAAGTAGAGAGCTTAACATTCTTCCATCATTAATCCATAAATTCTATATTTTCTTTTGAATCTTCATCTTCTTTAATTTTCTTCATCATAAAAAAAAACACAAAAACATTTTCTTTTCTTGTAGTTTATTAGTTTTGTTATTATTATCGTCATCATCATCATAATATTCATCTTCACAACCGGGTCATATTCAGGTTTTTGGATTCTTGAAGGCGATCTCAAGGCCGTTTTGACACTAGCACGCAAGGTATCTAATATGAGGCCACCATGATAAACTCTTTCTCTCTCCCAGTTCATATTCAAGTTTATTTATTGTCATCAAGTTCTCTATTTCATATTATTATTATTATTATTATTATTATTATTATTATTATTATTATTATTATTATTATTATTATTATTATTATTATTATTATTATTATTATTATT
>PYUH01000265.1:978701-1016378 GCA_016808085.1 Suaeda aralocaspica | reverse complement strand
TTATTATTATTATTATTATTATTATTATTATTATTATTATTATTATTATTATTATTATTATTATTATTATTATTATTATTATTATTATTATCATCGTTGGCTCAATCCAAGTTAGCTTTCCAAACCCCCTTTATCACCTTTATTTCAATCCATAACATATTGACTAAAAAAAATACTTATTTGTAATAAGATATGGAAAATAGAAAGAATCATGCCTTGGCCTTTAAAGCTTTCGTGAACGTGATTACATGATGATGTAGTTGTTTCAAAGTTTTATTTATTTGAGCATGATTACATGTTTTAAATGCTTTATAAGCATGATCTCATGATTTAACGTCTCTTGAAAAAGCATGATCGCATGAACCTTATGTGCTTTTAAGGTCGTCTAACATGTTTTATCGCCTTCCATATCTACATGATTGCGCCTGTATGTAAGCCGTGATGATGACTTTTCACATAGATTTAGGGTAATAATAAATACAGGGTTTGTGAAGTCACATAAAGTAACATGAGTCATAAAGACTCGAATATTTGAATAGGTTAAGCAGAATGTAAGCGAAGTGATCACTGAATCTAGCAACTTACGTGTGCATTAAACGAACTCGCCTAGTAAGCACTCAAGTGGTGCGTTCTTTAGGTTAATCCTATTGTAATGTTGCTTGATGTCACATGATGAGATTTCAAATGAGATATAGTAAAGGACAACTCGACTTGGAGGTACCTCGTCCCTAAACCTATGAAACCGGTGCACGGCCTAACCATTGGCAAGTCGTCGCACCTTATTTTGTTCGGTGAGAACGGCGATGATTTGGGTCCATAGGACTCTATGGAGTGCGGTTGTTGGCCTTTACTGAAGTTTCCTTCCGAGCTAAGCGTATTCACCCTACACGATGACCCTTCCCACAGTCTAAAGAACAAGGCATACATAACAAATTCGACACACACTGTGTCCCCGACGTCCACAACATGCAAAGTGGGTGGAATTTATTCATTCTTTTAATTTTTCATCCAGGTATAAAGGAGGGAGGAATACTGTAGTAGCTGATGCTTTATCAAGGAGATCATATTTACTTGCAACGTTGGATACTAGAGTGTTGGGATTTGAGCATCTGAAAGAGTTATTTGTTAGTGATTCAAATTTTGCTGCAGAGTATCAACAGCCCACTAGGAATTTCACAATTTAAGATGGTTTTCATTTTAGGAACAACAAGTTGTGCGTTCCTAAATGTGAAGTTCGTGAATTGCTGATAAGAGAGGCTCATAATGGCGCACTATCTGGTCATTTTGGAGTACACATGACTTTTGACATGGTGAGTGAATATTTCTACTGGCTCAAGATGATAGGAGATATTTAATCAATGGTTTCTAGATGTGCTACATGTCAAAGAGCTAAGTCTACATTCATTAAGTGTCTATATACACCATTACTAGTTCTTGACACACCCTGTGATAGTGTTAGCATGGATTTCATCATTGGCTTGCCTATAACATAGAGGGGACGTGATTCTATAATGGTGGTGGTGATAGGTTTTCAAAAAGGGCTCAATTTGTCGTAATGAACAGGATTGATAATGCGCAACATGTTGCTGATTTGTATTTTAAGGAGATTGCGAAGCTGCATGGAATACCTAGGAGTGTGGTAAGTGATAGGGATTCAAAATTTCTTAGTCACTTCTTGAAGAGTTTGTGGAATATGGTGGGTACAAAGCTTCTTTTTAGCACATCTTATCATCCTCAGACTGATGGGCAGGCTAAAGTTACAAATAGAACGTTGGGTACCTTGTTGCGTGGGTTAGTGAGTAAAACACAAAAGGATTGGGACTTTCTTCTAAGTCATGCTAAATTTGCTTACAACAGGGTTGTTTCATCCACTACAGTTCATTTATCTTTTGAAGTTGTGCATGGTATCAATCCATATATGCCTATTGATTTTATACCTCTAGCAAGGGATGAGCTACCTGTGGATGCAAGGAAACGTTTGGAGGTCTTAAACAAAACATGTGAAGCTGTGAAGAAGAAGATTTCACAAATGAATGAAGTTTACAGGAGGCGTTCAAACAAGAATAGGACACAACATGTGTTCAAACCTAGTGATTTAGTTAGGATTCATCTCAGAATAGAACGTTTTCCCCACAGGCACAAGAATAAGTTAATGCCTAAAGCTGATGGACCATTTGAAGTGATTGAAGCATATGGGGATAATCCCTACAAAATCGATCTTCCTGATAAATATGCTAATGTGAGTGCTACTTTCAACATTTGAGATCTCTCTTTGATGATGTGAATTTGAGGGAAATTCATTTTTATCATGGGAGAATGATGTAAATTTGAACACAGGTGAGTTATCTTGATCAAACTCAATTGTGGATGAGCCAATAAACCTTATGTTGAACCTAATTGGACTGGATAAGGACAAAACACATGTATGGGTGAAAATGGTAAAGATTGATGATACTATGGATGATAGTGGTGGCTATATAGATAGATATCACAACAATTACCATTAATCGCTATTATATATGTTGTTGGTAGAGTGAGGAGTTAATAATTTGTGGTGTGTCCTTTGAGTTTTCAATGTTAGTCTAACTGTCAAGATTAGCACTTTATAGGATGGATGGTGGATTTAGGGAATATATAAGTTGGGTTTGTCCATGAGGTTTTTCCCACTTCATTTCATAGGGTTTTTGTCAATTTGGAATTTATTGCTCAAGACTATATTTGAACCATGGTGGATGCTTTCTTGAAAGTTTCTTGATTAAAAGATTCATTCTTGAAAGGTTTTTTAATTTAAAGATTCATTCTTGGAAAGGTTCTTGAAGATTGAAGCAAAATCTTGAAAATCCAAGAAAATGCATTTCCTCTTCTTGGCACGAGTTTTGAGGATCAAGAAAAGAGTTTTGTGCTTCTTTTTGGACGTGCTTCTTGTTGATAAGATTAAATTTTTGTGATTTTGACCATTTTTAGCTATTTTGTTAGATTTGTTTGTTAGAAATTGCCTAAAATATGTTGGATTTGGCTTGTCACAAAACCGGTTACCTATCTTGATACAAATAATGATCACAACTTTGAAGGTTTGCTTCAAGCTGCAAAGAAAGGTGCAACCATGGGGGAATTGATTGCTTATGGAGACTCAAGTCTAATGGGTGCATCTAGGATTGGGATTTGCGTGTACATGGTCACACATATCTAGGTGGACACGCAAATCATGGAAAGATGGTTGACAAGGGGAATAAGTTGGTTTTGCCCATTAGTTTTTTATCCTATTTCACTTGATAGGGTTTTTCCCATTTTGGCATTGAGTCTTTGATTTCTTGGTGGGTCTTATTCATCATTTCAAACCTTAAAGACATGGGAAATGACTTCTTGAAAGTTTCTTGATTAAAAGATTGAATCTTGAAAGGTTTCTTGAAGATTTGGAGCAAATCTTGAAAATTGCGCAAAATAGGAGCATGCTTGTGTGGCAAGATTTTGGCGATTTTTGTGTAGATTAGGGTACTTCGATTTTTTGTGTAATTCTGGTTCTAATTTGCTGATTATCTTGTTTATTAAGTTTTCAGGAAGTTTGTTAGGATATTTTGTTAATTAGATAAAGTTTGTTAGAATTTGTTAGCAAGATAAGATCAAGATGCAGTGCTGATGTGACAATCTTATCTTGTGAGTCATAGGTGAGTCATATAGGGACGATTTTTGATTAACTTTGTGCGTGTGCTTTAGCTTGTTTTTGTTAGGATTTTGTTGATGATTATACCTATAAATAATATCAACATTATATTGTAAAATTAAGATTATTGAGTTTAATAAAAAGTTTCTTTTGTTTACTTGAAAAACAAAAATACCAAAATTTGAGTTGGTGGTTGAATCCTTTAGACTCTTGTGTGATTGATTAGTGGCTTTGAGGGTGCCTAGAGCTTTAATCAACCTAATTTCATGAGTTTTGGGGGCCTAGCCTTTAGAAATTCTTGAGTTTAGTTCTATCCCTTGTGAAGTTTTGTATTCATACGAAAATTCACATCAACTTTGGTGCTCTCATTGAGAGATTAAAACGATCTATACTCAAGCAAACTAGTTATGGAGGACGAACAATCTATAAACAATAAGAAGGGAATTCCTTATGAAAAAGATAGAGACATTCAAAGGGACAATGAAATCAAAGAAATACGCCACATGCTAGAAGAACTTATGCAATTCGTGGAAAACAAGGCCAAAAGCGCACAGAAATCTAATGCGTTTGATAAGGCTAGTTCAAGTTCTAGTGAAGATGATACTACTAGGGGTACACAAAAACCTAGGAGGGTTTTATACTCAAGTTGAAGTGATGAAGATGATAGAAAAAGGCACAAAAACTGAGACAAACCAAGGGATGACCGAAACTTGAAGTTGGACGTTCCTGAGTTCAATGGAAGTTTGGATCCTGAAGTTTTTCTTGATTGGTTAAGGAGAAACGAAAGGGTGTTTACTTACAAGAAGTATGATGATTCTAAGGCCTTTAAATTGGCAGAATTGATGCTTACATCTTATGCTAGTCTTTGGTATGAGGGCTTGCAAAGGAAGAGAAGGAAGCAAGGTAGATCTAAGATCACCTCTTGGCGCAAATTGAAGAAAGAATTGAGGAAACGATTAGTTCCTTATGAATATGAGCAAAATAACTTCCTACATGCTTTGAAACAAAACTGTAAAAGTGTTGAAGAATATATCAATGAGTTCGAGAAGATGGTCATCATATGTGATATTGAAGAGAAGGAGGATCACAAGGTGGCTAGATTTGTTGCAGGGCTTAATGAACCTATCAAGGAAAAAGTAGAATTGCAACCCTATTGGACTTTTGATGAGATTTGCAAGGTAGCCTTGATCGTTGATAAGCAAGGGCACTCGAAAAAGTTTTAAAATTTCTTCAAAAGCTACGAATCTAAGAAGGAAAAGGAGGTAGTGTTTGCGCAAAACGCTAAACCTAGGGTGGAGAGTGGAGATAAGCCTAGGATTATTACTCTTACTAAGTTCTCATCAATTCCTGATGACAAGAGGAAGTGTTTTAAGTGCCAAGGGTATGGACATGTACAACGAAATTGTCCTAGTTCAAGAGTCATCACAATTAGAGAGGCAAGAAAGATTGAAGAAGCCTATCTAGATGTAATCATTGAAGAAGGGGAGCAAGATGACATTGAGCAAGAGGATAAGAGTAGTAATGATACGGAGGAAGTTGATCCTGAGACACATGGTCAAGCTCTGGTATTGAGGAGGGTTTTGCAAACTAAACCCACGCGATTAGAAGAGAGCCAAAGAGACAAAATCTTCATGACAAGGTGTGAAGTTTAGGGTAAACTTTTGTGATGTAATTATTGATAGTGGTAGTTGCAAAAATGTGTGTTCTACTTTGTTGATTCAAAAGTTCAACTATCCTACTCATAATCATCCTCATCCATACAAGCTCCATTGGCTAAGCAATACTAGTGATGTTAAGGTAACCAAACAAGCCTTAATATCATTCAAAATTGTGCAATTTGAGGATAGTGTGCTATGTGATGTTTTCCCTATGGATGCGTGCCATATTCTACTTGGGAGACCTTGGAAATATGATAGATTTGTTTAATATAATGGTAGAACTAATGTTTATGTCATCAAGAAGCATGCCAATGGCAAATCTATTACATTGAATCCATTAAAGGTTGTGAAGGTTCAAAAACAAGAGACTAGGAAAAAAAAAAGGGGGCGTTTTTGACGAGTTCTAGGGAGGTGGAAAGGGAGTTGAATTCTTGTAGTCAAGTCTTTGTTCTCATGGCTAAGAAAGTACAAGATGGTTCCTCGTCAATTCCACAAATTTTGAAGCCTTTGTTGCGTGAATTTGAAGATGTGTTTCCGGATGATCTACCACCAGGATTACCACCTATGAGGGGCATTGAGCGTCAAATATATCTTATTGCCGGGGCTTAAATTCCAAACAAGCCATCCTATAGATGTAATCCGGAGGAAACAAAGGAGATTCAAAGGCAAATAGAGGAGCTAATGGAACGAGGATATGTGAGGGAAAGTATGAGTCCTTGTGCGGTTCCTACTTTGATTGTTCCTAAGAAAGATGGCACTTGGAGAATGTGTATTGCTTAAAGAGCAGTTAACAACATCACCATCAAATATAGATTCCCAATTCCAAGGTTAGATGATTTGCTTGATGAATTATATGGCTCTAATGTGTTTACAAAGATTGATCTTAGGTGTGGGTACCATCAAATTCGCATGAAAGAAGGTGATGAGTGGAAAACGACTTTCAAGACTAAATTAGGGCTCTATGAATGGTTGGTTATGCCTTTTGTTCTTACTAATGCACCTAGTACCATCATGAGACTCATGAATGAAGTATTGAAGCCATACCTTGGAAAGATTGTTGTGTTTACTTAGATGATGTTTATGCTAAAATCTGCTCTAGCTAGCAAACCTTAGCTGGTTCCGGCTATAGCTAAATAATTACTAACTTTGTTCGTTTTGATGCAGAAAAGAAATAACGCAAAGATGGGAGTGGGGGAGACACTAGATGTGGTGACGCGGAAAACCCCCCTAAATCAGGGTAAAAAACTGCGGGTGGCATTGAGTCCACTAGTCCACTAGTTAATAGGATTGTTTACAATTACAAGATATAGTACTAGCTGGATATAGCTAGGTATTTTTAGTTTATAGCTCCTTAAAAATCTAGCTTAAAGAATGTAAACAAAATATAAGAGTTATGCGTACAAATAATGAATAATGATAAGTGTTGATTCTCTTGCGATTCCCTTGTGTATGTATCTTTTTTCTCCTCTCCTATTTATAGAATGACCGTAGTCTTCTAGCCGTTATCACTTCTTCAAGCTGGTTACTCCTTGGGAATGCACCTGGCTTGATTCATGGGCTAGATTCAAGCCAGTTTGAAATGTTGTTCCTATTCTTTAGGCACGATCTCCTCAATATCTTTGAATCAACTTCCACGTCTTTCTTCTTCTAGAAGCTCCTCAGAATATTCTCCTTCTGACTCCTTGATTTTCGAACCCACTATCTTGACCATTTCTAAGCTGTAGCTGCTAGCTGAGTACCTGCATAGCTGGCAATCAAGCTAGATTATAGGTAGAAATTTTTTTCCATAACAATTTGCCCCTAACTTGTAAGCTGGGAGCGTCCAGCTACCGAGTTGCAAGTTACCGTTAGGGATCGACACAGTTTCCGAGAAACAAACGGTTATTATCAGAAGCAATAATTAGTTTCTAAAAAATAAATGAAAGAAAGATGTGAAAAGATTTAAGAAAAATAACCGTTATGCCCTTCCCTTCTCCCTATAAATACACCTCTTTAATTTTCCTCCTTCACCTTTGCTAATTTCTTTAAAAACTCAATTTTAGTTCTTTGTGATTTTGCGAACTTCCCGACAACTTTAGCTTATTCAGGTATTGAGATCTTTTCCTCCTCTCTTTATTTTGCTTCCTCCTTCCATTGCTTAGTTTTAGTTTAGAGAACATGGGTAAGGCTAAGGATGACATAGTGAGCGTAATAACAGAGAAACGTCTACAACAAATTGCCATGATGGGTCTCTTCCCTGAGACAGCTAAATTAGTGATTCCTACCTCCAGCCAGCGGCCTGAAACTTGCCCCTCTGACCACGTATGTTTTTTCGAGTACCCTTTTACCATTAGGTTCACCTTCCCTTTGGCTGGGCTGGTTAGGTTGGTTTTAGAGCGCCTAAGTCTAAGTCCGAGACAATTGCAACCTTCTTTTTGGAGGATTTGTAAGGTGGTTGAGGAAAAAAGCAATGAGTGGAGTTAGACTTTAATTTAGATGATTTATTAGGTGTATACTCTATTAGAAAGGTAGGCCCTAGGTATGCTACCTTGAAGGTTAGGGTAGCTGGGAACAAGCTAGTGGATGATGAGGGGGCGCGAGATAAGGGTTGGAAGAGTAGGTATTTCTTTGTGGAGAAGTCCTCTCTTGGTGAAGAGGGAAAGTGGCTAGTTGGTGGATGTAATGCTACAGGTATTAGTACCGTTTCTTTGCTTAACTTTTAGCACTTTTATTAATCTGGTTCTTACTTGCTTTCTTTTGCAGTTCACTCCCCTCCTCCCCTAATCACGGAAAGTCTAGCTATTAGGGAATTCCTGAGTCACCCTATTGAAGAAAGGGCTTTTGAAGCTGCTAAAGAACCTGCGACTACCACTCCAGCTATGTCGTCTGGTAAAAGTTCCTTCTTGCTTGCTAGCAGTTATGTTTCTAGTGGTTTTCCAATTATTGTTTGATATTAGTTTTAACACTGACTTGGTCATGTTTCCTATAGGTTTAAAGGAGATGTCTTTTGAGGAGGCCAAGAGGAGGGTTTCAAAGAGGAAGACCGCGAGCAGCAGCATAACTAGCTTTGCGAACACAGGTTCCAGGCCTGTGGAAGCTGCGGCTATTATGCCTCCTCCTTCTAAGTTCTCTAGGTTATCCGACCCTGTTCCGGTGGATGACCTAGAGATATCTTTTCCTCCTACCTTCTTGGCTAAGGAAGGTGTAGAGGAAGGGATAGGGCCTCATGTCGAGAAGTTGTTGTTCCCAGCCGCTAGGCAGCGCCTTAGCAACCTGTCTCCTGAGGCGGTGTTGGGCCACGCAGCTGGCCACTCCCTCCAGGTTAGACGCTTTCCTAGTGAGTTTTGTGTGTATGCTTTCTATTACTTGCTTTTCCTAACTCAGTCTCACGTAGGCTCTCCAAGACGTCCTAGCTGCTAAGAGCTTAGTGAAGGGTTTTACTGCTAATTATGACCAGGCGTTGCTTAAGGTGAACAAGCTGACAACAGAGAATGAACTCCTTAAGACGCAGCAAGCTGAGCTAAAGTCCAAGTTGGAGGAGGATTTCAGGTGCATACTAGAGGAGAGGGAGAAGGAGTTGGAGGGCAAAAATGAGGAGTTGCTGAACAAGAACAAGAAGCTGGAGCAGGAGCTGGAGGACCTAAAGGAGGAGAGTAAGGATGTAGCTGCTTTTTCCCTCACGAGGGGGAGAGCTATGATAGCTTATGAAGTCTATCATAAGGGGGCTACAACTAAAGATTGCCAAGCTGTGGTGGATGAGTACTTGGAGCATTTTGGTAGCTTGGCTGACCTCCTTCCCGCTTCCTCCGAGCTCGTTGATGCTGCTCCTCTAGGTGATGCTGCCAGCTTGGCAGGTGAGGGGCAGGCAACTATTGTGGGGGAGACTCCTGCCCCTGTAGCTGTCCTTCCTCTTGATGGGGGTCAAGCAGGAGCGGTGCTGGAGCCAGCTGATGAAGAAGCTTAGTATCATTTCTTCTTTTGCGTTCTAGATTAGATATCGACTTTTTAATTATTATGTTTTATCAGACAATTGCCTTAGGGCTTTTTTAAATTTGTATTAACTCCGTACTTCTTTATTTTGAATGTTTCTTAAGACTCTACTATTTTGCGTATGATATTGTGGTTTGAAATCATTGTGTACACATTCGTGGTTGCTAGCTAGCTTTAAGTTAAATTGTATGCATACCTTGTGTTGGGTAAGTGGTGAGGTTACTTTATAGGCCATCTGGGGGCGGCTTGACTATGTGTTTTGGTTGCTGCGGCAGCTTCCAGCTAGTATCTACTTCCCCTTAGATAGCGTTATAGCTTTGAGCGACGTCTGGGCCTTAGTTGCTACTCTACATGGAGTATCTGGACTCCTTGGTGGCCTATCTAGGGCCTGTCTATGTTGAAACAATTGTTAGTTGTGGTTGTTGGTGTTTCCATCAACAATTTGAAGTTAACCATTCAATGACTTTATAGCTAACGAAATCAGGGCTAGGATAGTTGTGTTAACTTGGCTTACTTACTAGTTCGGTCGTCCTTTCAATCTGATCTAGAAGTGGTACACCTTCAGGTTGGATGCATTCCAGCTTCTAGGCACTTCTTTTCCTTGCATTGTAGCTATCCTGTAAGCACCATTGCCTATGACTTTGATGACTTGATACGGTCCTTCCCATTGCACAGCTAACTTTCCAGCATTCTTTTCTCTGGTGTTGGCAAAAACTTTCCTTAGCACCCAATCTCCTAGCTGAAATGTCCTTGCTTTTACGTTTTTGTTGAAGCTTCTAGCTACTATATTCTGTTTAGCGACCATTCTGATGAGTGCGTTGTCTCTTAGCTCTTCTAAGGTGTCCAGATCGTTGGCTAATTCTACCTTGTTTGCTTCTTGCGTCATTAGTCCATATCTGGCTGTTGGTGTGACTATCTCAACAGGTAGTACAGCTTCGCATCCATACACTAAGGAGAAGGGCGTTTGTCATGTGGCTGCCCTAGGCGTGGTCCTATTGTCCCACAGGATTCTAGGTAGTTCTTCCGCCCATCTCCCCTTCTTAGCTTTTAATCTTCTCCTGATCCCATTGATTATTGACTTGTTGCTTGATTCAGCTTGCCCATTTGCTTGCGGGTACCTAGGGGTTGACATGGTTAAGGTGATATTCCATTCGCTGCAAAATTCTCTTGTTTTGTCACTTATTATCTGGGACCCGTTGACACACACGATCTTAGATGGAACCCCGAACATGCATATTATGTTGTTCCAGATAAAGGAGACTACTTTCTTGTCCCTTACCTGCTGGTAGGCATCTGCTTCGATCCATTTGGAGAAGTAGTCGGTTAGTGCTAGCATGAGTACCTTCTGACCTGGGGCAGGTGGCAATTTTCCTACGATATCCATTCCCCATTTCATGAAAGGCCATGGCGTTAGTGTTGGGTGCAAGACTTCGGAGGGTTTGTGAGTCATGCCAGCATGTCTTTGGCAGTTGTCGCATCTAGCCACGTATCTGTCTGCGTCTTGTCTAACGGCCGGCCAATAGTATCCGTAGCTAAGGATTCTGTTTGCTAGTGACCTTCCAGCTATGTGCGATCCACATTGGCCGTCATGGAACTCCTTTAGCTGCTTCTGCCATTCTTCCTTTTCTAAGCATCTTTGGAGTATTCCTCTAGCTGACATCTTAAACAGTATTCCTTGGACGAGCCGGTACCTGGATGCCTTGAACCTAACCTTTCTGGCTTCTAGCTTGTCTTCCGGTAAGATGTCATGCTGCAGATAATCGTAGAGTGGTTTTGTCCATGATTGGTCGTTGGTGGCTACTTCTTGATTGGTCGTAGTGAGTACTAGCTGATTTGTGTTGTTGTTTGTAGCGGGACCAGCTAGGTGAATTATGGGTATAGACGTCAGGCTGCTCTTCTTCAAGGCCGATCCCAGGTTAGCTAAGGCATCAGCTTGGGTGTTCTCATCTCTCGGTATTTGAGTGATTTTGAAGGGGGTAAGAGCTGATGTTTGCTTGGCTAGCTCTAGGTAGTTGGTCATTTTGGAGTCTTTAGCTGTGAGTTCCCCTGTGAATTGGCTGACTATGAGCAAGCTGTCAATGTACACCTCCAAACCTGTTGCCCCTAAGTCTTTATCCATTATCATTCCTGCAATCAACGCCTCGTATTCAGCTTCATTGTTAGTTGCTTTAAAGTCGCAAGCGATGGATCGTACTATCTTGTCCCCTTGTGGCAACTTTAGTACTATTCCTAACCATGCGCCTCTGAAGTTGGAGGAGCCGTCTACAAACATTTTCCATACCCGATTGTTTTGTACCTAGTTGACTTCCTTCATTTCCAACTGTGAAGCTTGTTCTAGGTTAGGACTAAAGTCAGCCACAAAATCTGCTAGCGCTTGGGACTTGATTGCAGTTCTTGGATGATATTGTATGTCGTAGCTGCTCAATGTGATTGCCCACTTTGACATTCTGCCAGATAACTCCGGCCTTTTTAACACAGTCTTAATAGGATAGTTAGTCATGACTAGTATAGGATAAGACTCGAAATAATATCTGAGCTTCCTAGATGCCGTTACTAGAGCTAAAACAAGTTTTTCCAATGAGGAGTATCTAGTCTCGGCATCTAGGAGTGACTTCTTGCTTACATAGTAGATGGGAAGCTGCTGGTTGTCAGCTTTCCTTGCTAGGACCGCGCTTACAGCTCTACCGCTGAAGGCTAGGTATAGCTGTAAGCACTCTCCAGCTTGAGCTTTAGATAGTAGGGGTGGCGACATTAGGTACCGCTTTAGTTCTTTTAAAGCATTTTCATGGTCATCTGTCCATTTAAAACCTTCATTTTTTCTTAAGACATTGTAAAACAAATGACATTTGTCAAATGACCTCGAAATAAAGCGGTTTAATGCAGCTACCCTGCCAGTTAACTTCTGAACCTCTTTTAAATTTCTAGGTGATTGTATATATATTATAGCTCTTACCTGGTCGGGGCATGCTTGGATGCCTCTTTGGGTTACTATGTAACCTAGAAACTTACCTACAGCTACTCCAAACGAGCATTTTGAAGGGTTGAGTTTCATGCTGTATTTTCTTAGTACCTCGAAAGTTTTCCTTAGGTGCTCTATATGGTCTTCATCTTTCTTGGACTTTACCATCATGTCATTTATGTACACCTCCATTGTATCTCCTAGCTGGTTTTTAAACATTTTGTTGACCAGCCTTTGGTAGGTAGCTCCAGCATTTTCCAATCCAAAGGGCATGACTTTATAGCAATATATTCCTTTGTCCGTCATAAAGGTCGTATTCTCTTGATCTTCTGGGTGCATTAGTATTTGATTGTACCCAGAATAGGCATCCAGGAAGGTGAGCATCTCATGTCCTGTTGTTGCGTCTACCATAGTATCTATATGTGGTAGGGGGAAGGGGTCTCTCGGGCATGCCTTATTTAAATATGTGAAGTCGATGCAAACTCTCCATTTACAGTTCTTTTTGTTGACCACCACTACGTTAGCTAGCCAATCGGGATATTTCACTTCTCTTATCTTCCCAGCTTCCAAAAGTTTTTGTACCTCTTCGTTGATTACTTGGTTTCTTTCTGGTGCGAATTTCCTCCTTTTCTGCTTTACTGGCTTCATAGCTAGATCCACGTTCAGCTTGTGTGTAATGACTTTTAGGTCTATGCCTACCATGTCTTCGTGGGACCATGCGAAACAATCTGCGTTCTCCCTTAGGAAGTCTGAGATTCCCGTTTTCTGGCCTTCGTTAGGCTGGCTCCTAGCTGGACCACTTGCTCCGGCTTGGAGGGATCGAGCGCCACTTCGTGTAACTATAGCTTGCTAGGTCCTATTGGCGCTAACCCTTCCTGTAATTGCTAGATGTTTGCCAGCTTTGGTTTCAAAGTCCTTTTGCAGCAATCTCTCGCTATCTTTTTGTCCCCTACTATTGTTAGGACCCCCCATGGTGAAGGGAGTTTTAGTGTTAGGTGGTATGTACATGGTATAGCTTTCATCTTGTGGATCCAAGGTGTCCCCAAGATGACGTTGTACGCGGAGGGACAATCTACCACGTTGAACCTGCTTGTCATGTTTACGCCTTCTACCCTGGTTGTTAGGTTGATTTCCCCTTCTATGTGCTTTGTTTCTCCGTTGAACCCTACCAACACTTTAGGTGTCTTGGTGATGTCAGCGTCTTTCAATCCCATTTCTTTCAGTGTGTTCTTGAAGATTATGTTGGCAGAGCTGCCGTTGTCTACCATCACTCTCTTGATGAGGCAGTTACTAATTTGTAAGGAGATTACTAAGCTGTCGTGATGATCTTCTTCTTCTAGCTCACCTCCATCAAAGGAAATGGTCATGTTCTTCAACCTCTTGTCTTCCTCCGATTTCAAGCTGTCCGGCTTGCTTGGAGTCCCTGTTCCATCTCTAGCAAAACGCTTTGCAGCAGAGTAGGTTAGTCCGCAAATTTCAGATCCACCAGATATTAAGTTAATTACCTTTAACGTAGTAGGTGGCGGGGGCCGTCCTGGCTTCTTGGTTTCTTCTTGTGATCCGCCCTTCTTACCTAGCAGGTGGTTCAGGTACCCTTTCTTTAGCAGGTAGGCTACTTGTTTTCTGAGCAGGAACCATTGTTCTGTGTTGTGCCCATGGTCATTATGGTAGCTGCACCACTTCGTTTTGTCTTTCAAGTTGTCTGGCTTGTCGATTCTCTTTGGCCAGCGTACGGCTTCTCCTAACTTGTGCAAGGCGTTTATAACGTCTCCGGTATCCACGTTGAAGCAGTACGACTCGATACTGGGATAGCTTCTAGCTCCACAACTGTATCATGTTACCTGCAAGGAAGAAAAAGGGTAGATGTTATTAATAGTTACCTGCGATGAAGAAAAAGGGTAGATGTTATTAATAGATTCACATTTAGGATACGGTTGGTGTCTCCAGTTGCTTCGCCGCTGGCTAGTTATCCTGCGATCGTCATAGGTTAGCCTCCAGGAAGCTTCGTCTTCTTCCATTTTGACTTCAGCTAGTGCTCTGGTTTGCACTTCGTTGAAAGTGGAGCATGGGTACCTAGTCAGTTCTTCGTACAACCTGGACCTGTAGGGAAGCCCTTGCCTGAAGGGTTCAATGGCTGTAGAAGAGTCTAGGTTGGGTATGGCTATCATCTCCTTGTTGAACCTGTCTAGGTAGGACCTAACAGCTTCATTGGGCCTCTGCACTATCCTGTACAGGTCGCTAGATTGCTTCTTCATGGCACGGCTACTTGCGAATTGCTGGTAAAACCTGTTAGCCAAGCTGGAGAAATCTTCTATGGTTCCCGGCTTCAGATTCATCAGCCATTGTAACGCGGGACCCGCGAGGATTGCTCCGAACGATTTGCACAAGGTGGCTTCCACTGCTTCATCAGGGATAGGTAGCGGCATCATCTTCTGCTTGTATAGGGAGACGTGATCCACTGGATCTGTCATTCCGTCGTACAGCTTGGTGAACGTTGGGATGTTCAGCTTATTAGGCACTTTTACTCTGGCGACCTCCTCAACGAATGGCGACAAGGCGTAGCTGCGCTTGGCCTCAGTGGCTACGAGGATTGGGGCTCCCGGTAGCTTGGATAGTAGCTGGTACAGCTTCCGGTTTTGCTGCCATAGGAGCGCCATCTCCTTAGCGGGTTTCTTTTCGGGCTGATCGTCTTGCTCCTCTCCGGGTTCCTCTTCCTCTTCTTCATCCGACGTGTTGTACTCGCTATCGCTTTGATCCAGGTTCGCCATGCTGGAAATGTCGCTTGTGTACCTCTTCCGGGATTTGTAACTCTTTACGGACTCTAGCTCCTTTTCGAGGTTGTCCATAGTCGATTGTGTCTCTATAGCTGCTTTCTTGCTATCTTCCTTTATTTTTTCCAACTCGGCTCGGGTCCTCTCCAACACCTGCCTCATTTCTTCCATAGCTTTCTGAGATGCTTCGGATGCCATAGGGTGGGATTTTTTGCTATCTCAAGGTGACTGAATGTATTTGAATAAGTGGATTATCTAGCTACAGCCCCACGTTGGCGCCAAATTATTTATGCTAAAATCTGCTCTAGCTAGCAAACCTTAGCTGGTTCCGGCTATAGCTAAATAATTACTAACTTTGTTCGTTTTGATGCAGAAAAGAAATAACGCAAAGATGGGAGTGGAGAGACACCAGATGTGGTGACGCGGAAAAACCCCTAAATCAAGGTAAAATACCGCGGGTGGCTTTGAGTCCACCAGTCCACTAGTTAATAGGATTGTTTACAATTACAAGATATAGTACTAGTTGGATAGCTAGGTAGTTTTAGTTTATAGCTCCTTAAATATCTAGCTTAAAAAATGCAAACAAAATATATGAGTTATGCGTACAAATAATGAATAATGATAAAGTGTTGATTCTCTTGCGATTGCCTTGTGTATGTATCTTTTTTCTCCTCTCCTATTTATAGAATAACCGTAGTCTTCTAGCCGTTATCCCTTCTTCAAGCTGGTTACTCCTTGCGAATGCACCTGGCTTGGTTCATGGGCTAGATTCAAGCCAATTTGAAATGCTGTTTCTATTCTTTAGGCACGACCTCCTCAATATCTTTGAATCAACTTCCACGTCTTTCTTCTTCTAGAAGCTCCTCAGAATATTCTCCTTCTGACTCCTTGATTGTCGGACCCACTATCTTGATCGTTTCTAAGCTGTAGCTGCTAGCTGAGTACCTGCATAGCTGGCAATCAGGCTGGATTGTAGGTAGAAATTTTTGCCATAACAGATGATATCTTAGTTTATAGTAGAAGCAATGAGGATCATCTACATCATCTAAGGAGTGTTTTCGAAACTTTAAGACAGCAAAAACTTTATGGGAAGCTCGAAAAGTTTTATTTCATGGTGCCTAGTGTCAAGTTTTTTGGGGTATGTGGTCTCAAAAGATGGAGTTTCAGTGGATCAAACAAAGGTAGAAGCAATTAGAACTTGGCCTACTCCAACTAATGTCACTGAGGTTCGTGCTTTTCATGGATTAGCTTCGTTCTATAGGAGATTTGTGAAGAATTTCTCGTCTATGGTAGCTCCTATGACTGAGTCCATAAAAAAGACAAGCCTTTTGAGTGGACAAAGGATGCGCAAAAAGCCTTTGAGAGGATCAAGGAGATGCTATGTAACACACCTATTCTTGCATTGCCTGACTTTTCAAGACCTTTTGAAGTTGAAACTGATGCAAGTGATGTGGGGATTGGAGCAGTATTGGTTCAAGGGAAGAGGCCTATTGCTTATTTTAGTGAGAAATTGAATGGAGCAAGGTTAAACTATTCTACTTATGATAAAGAGTTTTATGAAATTGTTAGAGCTCTTAATCATTGGTGTCATTATCTAAGACCTCACCACTTCATTCTACATTCTGATCATGAATCATTAAAGCAAATTAATGGCCAGAAAAAGTTGAATCCTAGACATGCCATGTGGGTGGAATTCCTATAATCTTTTCACTTTTCATCAAAGTACAAAGAAGGCAAGTCTAATGTTGTTGCGGATGCTCTCTCACGAAGGTATGTCGTAGCTAGTGTGTTGAATTGCAAGTTACTTGGTCTAGACATGATCAAAACATACTATGAGCATGATGATAGTTTCGGTCCTATATCACAACAAATGGACAAGGGTGTTGTGGGCTCTTTTGTGATGCATGATGAGTTCTTATTCAAGGGTAAACAATTGTGTGTGCCTAAGTGTTCAATTAGAGAGTTGTTTGTTAGAGAAGTGCATGGTGGAGGGTTAGCAGGGCATTTTGGCATTACTAAAACTCTAAACATGTTACAAGAACACTTTTATTGGCCTAATATGATTGTTGATGTTGAAGCTATCATATCTCAATGTGCAATTTGTCAATTAGCAAAAGCTTCTTTTCATCAAGGTCATTACACACCATTTCCTATTCCTGAAGGTCCTTGGGAAGATGTCTCCTTGGATTTCATTGTGGGATTACCTAGAACTGCAAGAAGCAAGGATTCTATGATGCTATGAAGAAGTTAGATATTCGAAGAAGGCACACTTTACACCTTGCCATAAAACTAATGATGCTATGAATGTTGCTGACTTGTATTTCAGGGACATTGTGAGACTACATGGAATTCCTAAAACCATTGTAAGTGATAGGGATACGAAATTCATGAGCTATTTTTGGAAGTCTCTATGGAAGCTAGTTGGCACGAAATTTCTCTTTAGTACATCACATCATCCTCAAACTGATGGGCAGACAGAAGTCACAAACAAAACTCTTGGGGTATTGTTGCGTGGTTTGGTGAGACACAAAAAGATTGGAATTTGAAGCTTGCACATGCAGAGTTTGCCTACAATAGGTCACCTACTTTTGCTACACAACACTCGCCATTTGAGTTTGTTTATGGGGCGAATCCAAAGTTACCTATTGATCATGTTGATATTCCAAAGGATGAATTGGTGCACAAATATGTCTTGGCAAAGATTGAGTACATGCAAAAGCTTCATGCGCAGGTGAGGGCTAGAATTGAGAAGGTGAATGAGCAATACAAGGCTCGTGCGAATAAGCAACACCATCAACATAAATTCAAAGATGCAGAATTGGTTTGGATACACCTAAGGAAGGAAAGATTCCCTACTAAATGCAAGAACAAGCTCATGCCTAGGTGTGATGGTCCATTCAAAGTTTTGAAGAAGATTGGTGACAATGCTTATCAGCTAGAATTGCCAGGTGAATATGGAGTCCATGCTACATTTAATATTTGTGATTTGACTCCTTATGTTTCTGATGATCAACTTTGAGGTTTGAGGATAAATTCTTTTGAAGAAGGGGAGGATGATACAAATATTGATCACAACTTCAAAGGTTTGATTGAAGTTGTAAAGAAAGGTGCAACCATGGGGGAATTGATTGCTTACGGAGACTCAAGTCTAATGGGTGCATCTAGGGTTAGGATTTGTGTGTGCATGGTCACACATATCTAGGTGGGCACACAAATTAAGGAAAGATGGTTGACAAGGGGAATAAGTTGGTTTTGCCTATTAGTTTTTTATCCCATTTCACTTGATAGGGGTTTTCTCATTTCAAGCATTAAGTCTTTCATTTCTTGGTGGGTCTTAATCATCATTTACAACCTTAAAGACATGGGAAATGAATTCTTGAAGGTTTCTTGATTAAAAGATTGAATCTTGAAAGGTTTCTTGAAGATTTGGAGCAAATCTTGAAAATTGCGCAAATTAGGAGCATGCTTGTATGGCGAGATTTTGGCGATTTTTTGTGTAGATTTGGGTACTTCGATTTTTTGTGTAATTCTAGTTGTAATTTGTTGATTATCTTGTTTATTAATTATTTATGAAGTTTGCTAGGATATTTTTTTAATTAGATAAAGTTTGTTAGAGTCTGTTAGCAAGATAAGATCAAGATACGGTGCTGATGTGGCAATCTTATCCTGTGAGTCATAGGTGAGTCATATAGGGACGATTTTTGATTGATTTTATGCGTGTGTTTTAGATTTTTTTGTTAGTATTTTGTTGATGATTATACCTATAAATAATATCAACATTATATTATAAAATTAAGTTTATTAATTTTAATAAAAAGTTTCTTTTGTTTACTTGAAAAACAAAAATACCGAAATTTGAGTTGGTGGTTAAAGCCTTTAGACTCTTGTGAGATTGATTAGTGGCTTTGAGGGTGCCTAGAGCTTTAATCAAAGACTAATTAATAAACCTCAATTCGTGAGTTTTGGTGGCCCAGCCTTTAGAAATTCGTGAGTTTAGTTCTACCCTTGTGAAGTTTGTATTCATACGAAAATTCACATCATATTTCAATCTTGAGGGGTGGAGTATGGATAATTTTTAGGCTTGTGTGATTTCTAATTTGTTTTGTGAGTTGTTTCAGTGTTAGTCAAGATTTGTTAGATTTTTTATAAGGTTGTTAGGATATTCTGTACTATAAATAACCTAAAATTCCATGTAACAACACAAGTCTTTTTTAGCGTCATCAATAAAAATTTGTTTGAATTGTTTCTTGTGCAATTGAAGAGTTGATTGTTAAAAGTGTCCATAAAATTCATTTATCAGGAATGAGGACGAGTTTTATATCCTAATTGATTAGTTTCAAAGAGAATTCTAATTAATTAGTATTCAATTAATTTTTCAAGACTGGTAATTTAATTGAATATCACTGTGAGTTTTGAGTGATATTTACAAGTACCACTTAAAATCCACATTAAGAACATGTTTGGTATGTTAATTTTGAGTGTAGGAAATGGAATCAAGTAACAATTTTCATTACCTATTGTTTGGTATGAGATCTTGGTAACACAATCCATTACCTAAGCGAAACAATTACCCCCACTTTGTTACCCTTCCCAACACTATGGTAACAAAATCTTTTCCCTTTTATTTTGTTTCCTGACCAATACCTTAGTCATACCAAATAACATTTAATGCTAACACTTAATAATACCCTTTTCACTCGTAATTTGTTTCCATTATTCCATTTCTCATCCTAAATCTATACCAAACACCCCCTAAATTGATTTTTGTTAGTTCTTCTTTGATAATGCCAACTCTTGCAGCATGTGCCCATGTTCTTTTTATAAAATAACTCATCACTTGATTCTTCCAATTTATACTATGTTAAAGGTAAAAAATTATCAGTTATAATACTTGGATTGTTCCCTTAAGTAAGGAAGCTTCTAAGCTCCCCTTTTTACTTCTCCACTCTTCTAAGGAAATTATCAACATAGTAGAACATAAGACTACCCACAAATTTAAGCACAATGCCAAGAAATGGTTCAATTAACTTAAACTTATTAAAACCTTAAGATTATTCTTTCGCCCTATGTAACTAGTTTTGTGGCTAGGGTGTTGCCTCCGGTTCAATTGACATACACATAATTTAACTAGGTGTAATGGTTTTATTTTTTTTAATTAATAAGTAATAATCATACGATACTTTGTTTTCCATATGATACATCTAAAATACAAGATTTGCAAGGTACAACCTTCTACAATGTTGAGCTACAACCTTTGCTGCTTGAAAATGACCCCAAGTATTATTTAACTTTTTAATATGATTCTTTAACTCAATTCATTCCAAAATGGTAAGCTATAACTTTTGTATTTTGAAAAAAAAAAAAGGTAAATAAATTTTGTAGGACCCAAAACCTTGTAGCTCAACAAAGCTACAAGGTTTTTTTGAGCTAAAACCTCTTTACTCTACAATGGTTGAGTTGAGCTTGTAACTTGAAGTTTTTTTTTTGCAAGCGAGTCCTTATACTCAACTATTGGAGATGTTTTTACAATCAATTTTTGAAAAAACTAAAATTTCACACAAGTACATAACTCCTTAGAACTAGTTATATGACATACTCAATTAAATATAGTCTTAGAGAGAAACTTCATCTAAAGCAACATAATATGTAAATTCGCTTTGATTCGACATGACATCCGCTGACACACATAGTAGTTTTGGTAAAAATACTTTTGCGGTCCTCTAGATTCTTACAAAGATTTTGAAACACTAGATCTTTATTCATCAATAGACGAAATGTAAAGCATATGTTACATAGTGTGTACAGTGAAGAAAAATGAATAGAGAAGTCAAATCAGTTACGAAATAGATTAATAGAGGAGATTGAAAGGTACCATTGAAGATTGATGTTGAATGGGATTATGAATTTCTCAAGCAGTTTACCTCAATCTTATAGCAACATTGATAAGTGATATGGAGGATGTGAAATGTCTTCGTCTTAAGGATTTGTTTAGTTGGACTTCATTAGCATGAGCATTGGAAATCCAATGAAATTACTAAAGTATCTCGTTTTTTGGTTGAGGCGAGTTTTCTAAAATGGAAGGATTGGAATTTCCTTAAGAATTTGATATTTCCACATATCAAAACCCACCCTTAATATCTAAAATTACCATAATATGGTAATTTCTAATGACAACGAAGCAAATTTAAAATTTTTATGAATATTATAAGTTAAGTAATTCCCCATGACTTATAGATTATTATGGGAAATTAGTTCCCATTGAAACCAAACAAGCCCCAAATATCTTAGAAATAGAGGGGCACATTAAAGAGCACAACAATAGAAATTTGTCATCGATGAAAGGAGATATTAATGGTGCATGTTGAAAGTATGGAGTTGCAAAAAAAATATTGTTTTCCTTGATAGGAACTAAAAGTAAGGGAAAATTCCCTTGATTGATTTCACTTCTAGTATTATATTAGATACAAGTTGTTGAATTGAGGTTGAGAAGATTTGTGCAAATTTCGGAAACACTACAGAGATGAGAAGAAAAACCTACATATAGCTTATATTGATTTGGTGAAAGCATATGATAAGGTACCAAGGGAAGTGCTATGGTGGGCTCTTACAAGGAAATGTACCTCGCAGAAATATATTGATATCATTAAAAATATGTATGAGGGGGTTAGGACGAATGTGCAAACTAGTGTTGGGAACACAAAAGAGTTCCCTATTACTATTGGTGTACATCAAGGTTATACACTCTTCTTTCAAAACAAAACAAAACAAAAAAAAAAAAAAGGTTCTACACTAAGCCTTTTTCTTTTTTCCATAATTGTGGACAAATTGACAAGTTCAATTGAAGATGGTATCACTGTAGGAATTTAGATGCACTTAATGGAATTCCAAGAATCACATTCTTAACATCCACATTAGGATCATCATGCATAACAATTAAAGGATCACATAATAGTTTAGAACATACCTTCGTAGCGTAAATTCTACGATTACTAGCACTATAAACACTGGAGATTAGAGCCTCAAACGTTGCTCCTCTATTCAGTCCACAAGTACATATTGATCTACCACCAATGTTAGTTGGAACAAGAAGCAAAAGACTCCTCTTTGTTGGAATGCAAAAACATGTACAAAGGAAGAGAGAGGTAATATTTTGACTTTATAATTAGGTTATTAGTTTTCTATCTCATGGATCAAAACACCTAATTCCCATTATTTATAATCACATTATAATAATTAGGTTAAGCCCATAAAATCTCCGCTTTTCCTATTAGTCGGTTTTATGACGTAAACCCACAATGGGATTTTTATCCATAATCAATCTATACTGTTTTGTGTGACCTTATAGGATCCATTTAATTGAGTTTTGGGTTGACTTTCAATTCCGAAGACCATTAGTACTGTCTAGCAACAATATAATGACGACCCAATTAAATGAACTAATTATCTCCATAATTTGATCCATATTATATTTAGTAATTGCACAACTGACGAGGATACATTTTCTTCAATCTCCCACTTGTCCGAGACAAGTGTGCAATCTTCACATTCCTTAAGTCTCTTAATGTATGATTTGATTTGTGTGATTGTATCTCTATGTCTTGATCACACTTATACTCAAATCATTTCTTGAAATTCGAGTTTGAATTGCTAAACAAATGATTAATCTTAATCCATTTAAGCACGGCCATGCATTTTCCAATTCTCTCTCTTCAAGAGGCCTAAGACACCACACCTAATTTTATTAGGAGGACTTATCCAATCTTGGATAACCAAAAACTCCGACTCAACTTTTAGCACTTCCAATCATTGTCTTTATAATCTCCTTTTACGGCACGACGTTTGACAATGTTTAAAACATACTAACCATTGCATGATTGTAGTGTTATACTCATGTCTAAGGAATCTACTAAATTTGATATCAATGAAATTCAAGAACATTTTAAAGAATTTAAAGTAGGCCAATCCAATATACATTCATAATGCACATGTATGTAATTGATTAAACATCTCTATATTTCAATAGCCCTTGAAACTGCGCTATCTATCAACTTACATACTAGTAATTTAAACAAGTCATTTATGTCCAATTTAATGACTCAGACTAGGGTAACAAAGTAACATGTGAATCAGTTCACATAATAGGGTTTCAATTATCAAATCACATATTCAATAAACCTATTGAATATCACAAAATACTTTTGGACATTTTACTTAATACTAAACCAAGATTAAATAATTGATACTTGAAATTGAATTTTCACAATAAATAAGCATAATATCAATTTTCATAATCATAAACAATTCAATATATTACAAAATCACATCTATTCACCAATGTTCTTTATTCCGATAGCTTTAGTATAACTCTCATGTTTTTCGCTTTGGGAGTGATTTAGTCAACGGATCAGCTACAATCTTATCCGTGTGTACCTTGCATACTTTCACATCTCCTCTATTCACGATATCTTGTATAAGATGAAATTTCCTAAGTACATGCTTGGAATTCTGATGTGACCTAGGTTCCTTTTCTTGAGCAATAGCACCATTATTGTCACAAAATAGGTCTATGCCTTTGGCAACGATTGGAACCACACCTAGCTCACTAATGAACTTCTTAATCCAAAACCCTTCCTTCGCAGCTTCTGTAGCAGCAATGTACATAGCTTCTGTCATAGAATCAGCTACCGTGCTTTGCTTGGAACTCTTCCAGCTCACTACTCCTCCATTAATAAGAAAGATGAAACCATATTGGGATTTAGAATCATCTTAGTCCGTTTGGAAACTCGCATCGTTATATCCCTCAACGACTAACTCATTTTCTCCACCATATACTAAGAAATCATCCTTAGTCCTTCTTTAGTACTTCCGGATGTTCTTAGCTGCACACCAATGTGCCATGCCCGGGTCTGATTGGAATCGGCTACACTCGCTCAAAGCATGTGAAACATCTGGGCGAGTACAAATCATAGCATACATGATTGATCCTATAGTAGAAGCAAAAGGAATTGAACTCATTCGTTTACGCTCATCAGGACTCGATGGACACTGATTCTTGTTAAGTTAACACCATGTTGTATAGGTAGGAAACCTCTCTTAGAGCTATCCATGTTAAACCTTTTCAGAACCTTATCAATATAAGTTCCTTGGCTTAAACCTATCATTCTCTTTGATCGATCCCTTTAAATCTTTATTCCAAGAATGTACTCTACTTCTCCTAAGTCTTTCATGGAGAAACACTTTCCAAGCTAATCTTTCCAAGCCAATCTTTTACAACTTTTAGCATAGGAATGTCATTTCCAATGAGAAGTATGTCATCCACATACAAGACTAAGAAGACTACATTATTCCCACTAGTTTTCTTATACACACAGGATTCTTCTTCATTTCTAAGAAAACCAAACTGTTCGATTGACTCATCAAATCAAAGATTCTAATTCCGAGATGCTTACTTCAATCATAAATGGAATTCTGAAGTTTGCATACCTTTCTAGGATTATTTGGATCTTCAAAACCTTCTGGTTGTGTCATATACACATCCTCTATTAAAAAACCATTTAAAAATGCGGTTTTGACTTCCATTTGCCATATCTCATAATCATAATGAGTTGCAATTGCTAAGAGTATCCTGACAGATTTCAACATAGCAACTAGTGAAATAGTTTCGTTATAGTCAATACCATGAATTTGTTTAAAACCTTTTGCAACCAACCTTGCTTTGAAAACATTTACGTTTCCATCCTTGTCTGTTTTCAATTTGAAAACCCATTTGCATCCAATGGGTGAGATCCCATCTGGCAAATAAACCAAGTTCCAAACTTTTTTTTCAGACATTGAATCCATCTCAGGTTTCATGGTATTGAGCCATTTTTCAGAGTCTTGACTCATCATAGCTTGTTTGTAAGTAGTAGGTTCTTCACTTTCCAAAAGTAGAATTTCTGAACTCTCAGTCAATATCAAATCTACATATTTCTTTGGATGTATCCTAAGGCCTACTAGACTTACGTGGAGCTGCTACAGGAGAATTTTGCACAACAATTTGTGAATTTTCACATGAATTAGATTCAAGTGGGAAGGAAGGAGGCTCATGCGTGGCATGCTCTACCTCCTGAACATGACTTTCGTCATGTTCGGCTGCCTCTTTCATGGGGTGAACCATGTCCATTTGTTGCTCGTCTCGAACTTCTTCAAGAAAAACATTTCTCCCACTTAACTTTTTCGAAAAATAAACTCTTTTTCTAAAAAGAAACCATTTCGAGCAACAAACACTTTTCGCTCATTTGGATTGTAGAAGTAATAGCCCCTTTATTTCTTTTGGATAACCCACAAAGAAACATTTATCAGATTTGGGTGCAAGCTTATCAGAAAGTAAACGTTTTACATAGGCTTCACGTCCCCAAATCTTAAGAAAAGACAAACTAGGAGTTTTTCGTGTCCATATCTCATATGGTGTCTTTTCAGCTTTCGATGGAATTCTATTAAGTGTAAAAGTAGCTGTTTCAAGAGCATATCCCCAAAAGGAAATTAAAAGGTCAACAAAAACTCATCATGGAATGAACCATTTCTAATAGAGTTCGATTTCTCCTTTTAGATACACCGTTTAATTGTGGTGTTCCTGGAGGAGTTAATTCGGAAAGTATTCCACCATTAATGAGATGATCAAGAAAGTCTTGGCTTAAATACTCACCACCTCGATCTGATCGGAGTGCTTCGATTCTTTTTCCAATTTTATTCTCTACTTCATTTTGGAATTGTTTTAACTTTTCAAACAATTCAGACTTTTGCTTCATTAAGTAAACATAACCATACCTACTTAAGTCGTTAGTAAAAGTAATGAAGTAACCATATCCACCTCTAGCACTTGTACTCATAGGTCCGCATACATCCGAACGTATTAATCCTAAGAGTTCACTAGGTCTTTCTCCCTTTCCATTAAAGGGTGATTTTGTCATCTTGCCCATCAAACATGGTTCGCATACATCAAAGGATTCATAATCGAATGATTCAAGAATTCCACCCGTTTGGAGTTTTTGAATGCGCTTTGAATTTATATGTCTAAGATGACAATGCCATAAGTATGTAGGGTTAGAATCACTTGATTTTTGCTTTTTATCATTTATGTTATAAATATGTTTATCTAGATCCAATATATATAAACCATTTATCAAATTAGCGGTGGCATAAAACATTTCATTTAAATACATGGAACAACAATTGTCTTTTATTATAAATGAAAATCCCTCAGAATCTAAACATGAGACTAAAATAATGTTTTTGGTAATCTTTGGAACAAAATAGCAAATATTTAATTCTAAGATCAAACCAGAAGGAAGAGGTAATTTATATGATCCCACAGCTAGAGCTGCGATCTTAGCGTCATTGCCAACACGCAAATCCACCTCTCCTTTTTCCAACTCCCTAGTTCTTTTAAGACCTTGCACATTAGAAACAATGTGATAACCAAATGCGGTATCTAATACCCATGATGAAGAACTAGTTAAATTGATTTCAATAACATAAATGCCTAATCTTTCTAATTTCATACATTTCTTGGTGTCAATAACACCCTTCCTTTCTTTAGATTTGAGAATGATTCTCATGTTCCTTTTCCAGCCTAGAGAACTATTCTCTTTAAGTTTTTCCTTCTTAAGGAATGGACACAAGTTAAAATTTGAGTTATCGTTGTTACAAGACATGATCTATACACTGAAAAATATATGCAAGAGTCAATATTATGCTGAAACTTAAATAACTTTATGTATATAAGCTATTTACCATTATTTCATTTAAAACAATTTTAATTTGTCCCTTATTAATGAAATAATGATTCCAAGATCCCAAAAAATGTAATATAAGTGGACTTGGGCCCTTCCCTTAAGTTAAATCTTTAAGGTAAATAAACTCCTTTACTAACTATAACAATTATAATTCTTGGTTGATAAGTAAAATCTCATGTTTTAAGCTTATCTCTATGCCTCTAAATCCAAAACGCCTTTTGATAATTAAGTTCAGCATAACCACAATAACATGTAATCTCTTTCATGAAATTACCCGTACTATCCTAAGATTGAAATGACATTTTGCTTAGGCAAACCCATCATTTCAAACTAAGGCTTTATAGGTGTTGCTTTGGGTAGGCAAATAAGCTCAAAAGTCCTTTAAGGACCTAAATTTATTATGTTGTAATTTTAGCAAGTGAACTCATATCGCATAAAATTAGAAAACAATAACAAATAGTATATGCATAATAAAATGCAATGAATAAAGCTAATATGATCTAGTATGGCCCCTGATCCTAATGATCCAATCTTTATGAACTCCCTCTTTAACTCTTCATGGGATTTCGTCCTTCATTTGATTTTCATGGACTTCTTCTTGGATTACAAGTATTTACAATAATTAAAATCTAAAACTTGAAATTTAAAATTAAATTACAAAAATACTTGACGGTACGCAGACCGTATTTAAGGTACAAAAATACATCACGATACGCAGATCGTATTTTCTAACTTAATTTGGGCCATACTAGTCATTAAGTATAGCATCACGCACAATATCATATATAAAATGCTATTAAAAAAACATATGATCATGCTTACCAAAATAAAACATATCTAATATCAAAATTAATGCTATCATAAAGAAAAAAAAATTCCATATTTCATGATTAGTGACTAAGGCTCTGTTCTCCTGGTCTTATTTTTACTTATTTTCAGCAAAAATAAGTTTAGTTCAGCAAAAATAAGTTCAGTTCAGTAAAAATCAGTTTCAATCCTTAATAAATTGTTAAGGATTTCAGCAAAAATAAGTTCAGTTCAACAAAAATAAGTTCAGATAAGTAAAAATAAGTTCAGTTCAGCAAAAAAATAAGTTCAGATCAGCAAAAATAAGTTGAGGAGAACAGGGCCTAAGTAATATCACATATTATCCATTACCAAACTTAAAATATCACATATTTTACTTTAGGTAAGAAATAGAATCAAATCATAATTAATTTGTATGCTATTAATATCACATATTAATTGTTTACAAAATTAAGAAATATTACATATTATTCAATATAATATTTTCCTAACAAATTTAGGAGATTATATCCTAATTACTAGCCAAACAATTATTTTAATTCAATTACCTCAACTAATTATAGCATAATCAAATTATGTAAAGTCAATTATCATCAATATTGGAATTATTTGCTCAATATAACCAAAAAAAATTTCGAATAATAAAATCATATTTGATTTAATTAATCAACAAAACTGATTTTTATTAATTAACAAGGTTTTATTTTATTATATTAATTAATAAACAATTTTATTAAGTAATAAAACTATTATCATTATTAATTAAACTAACTTTATCAAAAAATTAATTTTGCAAAATGAACCGAAAACACCAAAAGCGCCGCCCACCACAACTACCGCCCACCAAAACTGTCGCGCCTCACCCACGCCCTCACCGTCACTAGCCTGCGCCTCACCCATGCTCTCGTCGTCGCCTTCGCTCCCCCTTTTCGAACCAACACGGAGCAGCCACCGTGGTTGCTCCGTCTTTTTTATTTTTGAGTTTTAATTCGATTCAATCCACCTTATAATACTTGTAGAAATAGATTAGATTCGAGATATAACAACTATGGATAATTCAAGGTTAATTCAGAAAAATTTGAATTTTAGGGTTTCTTGAATTCGAAAATTTCGAACACATTTTGGGGCTCAATGGGGCGAAATCGAAGTGTTTCTGGGAGTAACTATTCAAGATAAACCAGAATTCGAACTTTTCGAATCAATTTGGGAGGAAAAATTCGAACTTTTCGAATCAATTGGGGCAAGAAAGTGCATTAGGGTTCATGGGTACGAACCACAATTAGGGCTAAACGAATGAATTTAGTTGGTTTGAGCAATTAAACGATTTAATTAATTCCAATAATTTTATTCTCCATTAAAACTTGATAATTGAAATACAATAATTAGTTTCCTCCCTCTTAGTTGAATTTAAAAAAAAAATAACATCATGGAAACGAAAATAATCAAATTATAATGACCAATAATATTATGCAAGTAGGCTAACTGATACCATTGTATGAGTTTAGATGCACTTAGCGGAATTCCAAGAATCACATTCTTAACATCCACATTAGGATCATCATGCATAACAATTGAAGGATCACATAATAGTTTAGATCATACCTTTGTAGCGTAAATTCCACGATTACTAGCACTATAAACACTGGAGATTAGAGCCTCAAACGCCGCTCCTCTATTCAGTCCACAGGTACAAATTGATCTACCACCAATGCTAGTTGGAACAAGAAGTAAAAGACTCCTCTTTGTTGGAATGCAAAAACACGTACAAAAGGAAGAGAGAGATAATTCTTTGACTTTATAATTACTTTATCAGTTTTATATCTCATGGATCAAAACACCTAATTCCCATTATTTGTAATCACATTACAATAATTAGGTTAAGCCCATAAAATCTCCTCTTTTCTTATTGGTCGATTTTATGACATAAATCCACAATGGGCTTTTTGTCCATAATCAATTTATACCATTTTGTGTGACCTGATAGGATCCATTTAATTGAGCTTTGGGTTGACTTTCAAGTCCGAAGGCCATTAGTACTGTCTAGCAATGGTATAATGACGACCCAATTAAATGAACTAATTATCTCCATAATTTGATCCATATTATATTTGGTAATTGCACATCTGACGAGGACACATTTCGTTCAATCTCTTTGTGCATGTTGTTTGCGGATGATATTGTGTTGGTCGATGAATCGAAAGAACGAAGGACCAAAAAGCAAGGTGGAATTGTGGTGGTAAAGTTGACTAGAAGTAATACATAATATATGGAGTGTGTATTCAGTGATACAAGAAACAAGATGACAAGCTCAATTTGTTTAGGTGGAAAGAGTGTCCAATGTTCGGATTTCTTTTAATATTTAGGATCCATTTTCCAAAAGGATGGTGAATAAGATAGAGATGTGGACCACATGATCAAATCGGGTTGGTTGAAGTGGAAGGGAGCTTCTGTTTATTTTATGTAATTGGGGTATGCGTAATAAATTGAAGGTAAAATTTTACCACACAACAATTAGACCAACATTACTTTACATGACCGAATGTTGGGCTTTCAAGTACTTTCATCTCCTCCATAAGATAAGTGTGGCAGAGATGTGTATGCTACATTAGATGTACGGGCATGCAAGAAAGGACAAATTACAAAATGAGGTAATTAGAAGGAAGTTGGGGGTTACTTCTATTGAAGATAAAATGAGGGAAAATCGGCTAAGATGGTTTGGTCATATAAGATGGAGACCGAGTAATGCTCTGATAAGGAGGTTGGAAGGATGGCAACAAGAGGGGAGGAGGAGAGGAAGACCAAAGCAAACTTGGATAAGGGTTGTTAGTGGATATATGAAGGTGTTGAGGCTTGAAAAACATTTAGTATCAAAGATGCAAGATTGGTGGAGGAGGATTTCTATTGATGAATTTTGTGACTCCTCATATTGATTCATGTCTAGCCAACCCCAAAATTAACTTGGAACTACGACTTTGTTGTTATTGTATAATACTAGACACGGCTACTTATCTTTGCAAAGAAAAGAGTTTATGCTAATTGGACATTTTTGTACCATTTAGTTAGACCATGCGCACTAGAGTCTAGAGTTATATGTCGCTGTAAGAAGAGCCCAAGGTTAGATGAAGTCATGAAGAAAACGCCACAAAGAGGTCGACACCTTCTCTAAGTAACACCCATAAGTGAGTGTGTGATTAGGGGTGCTTATTGAACCAAATGATCACGAGCTAAGGGTTCTTCAACTCGTGCTCATTAAGTTTCGAGTCGAGTTGCTGACAAACGACTCGTTTAAAGTTCTAGTTTATTTCAACCTCTAAGTTTATAAATGTTATATTTTGTATTCTGTAAGGATTTTTTTTTGTAATTGAACACTATAATTTTATTCAATGTCAATGTATTTATCAATACTAAAGAAAAATTAATGAAAATAATTGTAAATCGTGCTTTATTTGCTAGCTTAACACTAAATCTATTGAAAATAACAGTATCATATCAAATTTCAAGCTAATTTCAAAGGAGCTCGACCTAAGTTGAGTCAAGTTTAACAAAACTTTGACGGAGTCGAGCACCTAAACTCGTTAAGCACCCCTATCACTTAGGTGCAAAAGACCCAAATGATGATTAGACATTAATGGATCGGAGGATTTTCTCAACGGATATAATGGAGCAAGAAATCAGTGTTACATTGAGGGTGCATGTAGGGGTGTACATAGTCCGGTCTGTGGTCCACACCAGACCAGACCGCAAAATTGTGGTCTAGGTGTTTTCCAGACCAGACCGTATTTTAGATCAGACCAGACCATAATTTTTTAAACGGTTTGGTAGTGCGGTTTGCGGTTAAATAACAATTTTTGAAAGATTTTGTGAAGCATAACTTTATAAAAGCGAAATGCTAATACACAACAAACGGTAAGTTTACCTATACAACCAAGTGCAAGTCCACAACAAAAAATGACAATATAACATCCATCAATCAATCATAAAATGGAAAACCATACAGACTTACAAATTTAAAAGGTTGCATATTTGCAATACCACAAATCTTACAACATAAAATTTGTCTTTAAAACTAACATAAGCACCATCTTTCCCAACCGTCAAGGAAATTTATACCTAGGAAGGAGCTTCTTAGCTCTCTCTTGCTTTTGCACTTCGCCCAAAAATTGAATAATTTTATTCCTTTTCCCTGACAAGTGCTACTGATGTTAAAAACTATTCGTATATATATTCAGCTCGTTTTGGGGATGAGGCTTTTTCTGTTTTTCATAGTCAAGTTCAAGTCATACAAAGTATTTTGTATTTTCTAGTTTGCTGCATGTTTCTTTCCAAAACTTGAAACTCGAAAAAAGAAAGAATCAAGGAAATAATGTAACAAAAAAGAATTGCAACAATCTAACTCGGTGAAGGAAGTATGGATTAAGCAGACTAACAAACATTGCAACTCCTTCGGCAGTAACCTGGAAGATCAGCAGTTCCCACCATATATTCTGGGTTCCTAACACACTCACCAAGCGCAGCCCATCTCTCACAATTTTGATTTCGATCTGTGCAACCATCTGTGAGGATTTTGTCAAAACTATCAACGTGAATCCACTTGGTTGCCGAAAATTTCTCACCCTCGATCACTGGACAGCCTCCATGGAGACTCATTTGGTCAGGAGCAGCGTTTGGATAGAGACTGAAGAACAAAAGAGCATCCCCTTTCTTTGGTTTCACTGGTTACGTTTGATAACATTCGTTAATCAAACTATGAATTTTAGAATCTGAAGTAGAGTTTAGTACTCCGTATTATATAGGATGATGGTAAAGTGCATACCTGCGACACCTCTCTTTGCACATTCCGAAAAATCATCATTTGCAGCAATTGCGGCCCTTTGACGTTCCGAGAGCTGTCCACAGTAGTGAAGCTTAGAATTGAATATGTTTAACTATAATGTTAAGACCCAAACGTAATCCTTGTAAATAAATAGAAGGCACACTCAGACAACCTAGTGCAATTACAGAATACTAACCTCAGCATTCGGGAAAACTGTCTCACCACCTTTCTGAACATCAGATAGATACATAAGGACAGTCGCATAACGATGGCCACCACGAGCAATGTTAACCTTGTCAACAAAGTAATCATAGTGGGCTTCATACTTTTGTCCTTCCTCATATCTTAGAACTTGCATGTCCTCACCATTCTCTGACGATATAAAGAGGAAAAAGAGAAAATTAAATGGGCGTATGCATCTTAAATCCACATTAGATACACAAAGCTCAATCAGAACGAAAGTATTCCCATGCACAGAGTTGAACCCAAAGTCGAAAGATATATACACCTGAGTATCAAGTCATATCAATACAAAGTAGAATACATCCATAAGCAGATGTAATCACAACAGCATAGTTTAAAATAAAAATAAAATTACATCTGTATATAAAACATTGCACAACTTTTTTGAGCTCATCACATCACTAAGAAATGCATAAATTCCCATGAAATGCCCTTTTTCAAACAAGAAGTGGTGATTGCTAGATCAATGCCTTCTACTGCTTCTTAAGAAGTGTGGGTGTCATTATATAAGGATATAAGAAGTCTTACGTTACCCTTATATATAACATCTATCTTGTGAAAAACTGTCATCAAAATGTTTAATCAATAAACATTATAAGTTTTCCTTCTCACCCCATATGGTCAAATGCCCTAAGAGATCTTGCCATTTCTCCATACAATTTGTAACATTAACCTAAATGGCTACATATAGCGAAATCACCTAAAATTGCAGTTTCATCACCCTACTTTAGCCTTTTGACCAAGAAAACAACATGAATTAGAAAATAAGTCAAAATAGCATGCTCTGTAATTTGAATTAATTAAACAACTTGAAATCCTTCAAGAACAAAGACAACCGCCTTTGAATAATAGATCACTGTAGAATATATTTTCAGAGCTAGCAGAGCACTAAGGATACTAGATTCAAGTGTATTGACGAGTCTCAAATTTTAATTTTAATCCTATGAATGGCAGTTGCTGTACAGGTATACTAATGCATTGCAGGAAGCAGCCTGCACATCCAGCAACTAGGAAAATTAATTGAAAATGACTAAAGTTAAAGGCTTGTCCAGTGCATCAAAATAACAGAATTCACATATTTCAATATAACTCCCTATTTCGTAATCAATTGATTTAGTGCAACTTGCCACTAACAGAATTTAAGATATACGATTAGTAACCACAAAACCCTTTTCAACAATAATAAGTCAAAGATTTATGCATATCCAGTGCAGCAGTAACAAAATAAATTATTTAATTAATTAAAACAAAATAAAACCCTGGTTCACACAATAGAATACAGAAAAAAGAGTACCTAATGGCAAGAATGTCCAGAATGCAATTTTTTGCTCGATTTGTTCCACAATATGATCCTGAAATTGGAATACATTTGTCAGATGAATATCGTAGAGAGACTGATATGAGGGGCACTTCTGATTGCTAGTACCCAGTGGGCTAAATATAACCTAAATTAATTTATTGAGAGGTTGTAAAGGTGTATAATTCAATATACAAAGTATTAAACTCTAAATTAATTTTGGATTTCAATCCTGAATCAATTTTATGATAACAATGTCAAAATACTCACAGTGATTGTTAATTGCCAAGTGACATTTTAGTGAATACAAGGACTTGAACAGTTTGTATTCTGTTCTATTACTGCTGTAAGAGACAGGTAATGTCTTTGTAATTTAACATGGCATTATTGTATCCATTATGTACTCCATCTGAATTGTATAATATTCTTTATTCAACCGAACTACTGCATTTAAATAAATAGTTTATCCAATTCCCAACCAAATCTAGCAATCCAGCATTTGTATTTGGAACCTTATGATTGGCTTATCTCATGATCTTATCCCCTCATTTCTCATTTAATTTTTTGCTCTGCATTTGTCTTCCATTTTTTATGGTTAAAGGAAAACTCTCAAACAATCATTCCAATATCCGCTACATCCACAGCATCTTACTTCACCAACACATGTGAAATCAATGAGCTCCTTGGTGATTTGTTTTTTTTTTTTTTGCCTTACATAGATTTAGCCTATACGTTTTTACCTTTCAATAGAAAGGTTTTCCCTAATTTAGGCAATATGTTTAATCTTATACAATAATTAAAAAGTTTTCTTAAATCACAAGCTTTCAACCTAAGTTGCATAGATACTCCATTATAACCATGTGTCCCGCCCGATACCAATACGATACCGATACAGGATACGACACGTGATTTTGCATATCCAATACGATATATGACGTATTCAATTTTTGGAATATCCAGTCATGTGGATACAAGCCGTATTATTTGTATTTTGGTGTATTCTAACACTAAAACTAAATCAATTTTACAGTTAAGGCCCATGATTATCCACTTTCCTAAAGTAGCTCGGCGAGGAGTGAAAAGCACCGCAACACCATCTTTTCCGTAATAATAAACAATTTTCAACTTTTAACTTATTTGGACTTTTTGATGATTCTACATACATCGTAATTTCTTATGTTTGTAATTTTTTTGCTATGAACATTTTTCCATACGATGATCCTTCATCATTCCAACTCTTATATATCTCCAAACCCCTATCTCATTATTCTGGATCTTTCTGCCTCTTATTTCTATTACTTTACTAGTTTGTAGTATGTAATATATTTTTCAAGTTAATAATTTAATTGATTTATTTTCCAAGTGAATCATTTATTTATTTTTATTTAGTAATTGGTTCATATATGCTCTGTGTGATCACCTGACTTACCCTATTACATTGATAACCTAACAGGTTACATTTAGTAGTTTGTTTTATTATTGGTAGACACTGAACATTTTTACAATTTATCTTCTTGTTAATTTTCAACTCTCATAAGATAGTGCTTCTTGTTACTGCAATTCACGAGGCATGAAATTACACAATGACAGATCAGCACTTTAGCTATCTGAAGTTCTGAACTACGTGAATTTGAGCACCAAGACATTAGTACTATATTTGTATTACAACTCTGAAGGGAAAGGAAGGTGAGACAAATATGAGTAAGGTGAGGGGAAAGAAAGGGAGGGAGAAAGCGAGATCCATTCTCCTTCCAAATCTATCAGATTTTGGATGGTTAGTGATATTATTGAAGGAG
Source organism: Suaeda aralocaspica (assembly GCA_016808085.1). Taxonomy (NCBI): domain Eukaryota; kingdom Viridiplantae; phylum Streptophyta; class Magnoliopsida; order Caryophyllales; family Amaranthaceae; genus Suaeda; species Suaeda aralocaspica. Next base: position 980,630 of record PYUH01000265.1, on the reverse strand, counting down.
AGAAAATTAGTTTCTTCAACCCCCACCCCCCCCACCCACCCCCCTCCCAAACCAATTATCCAAACAAGGGAGCTTGTCCCTCTTCCTTTCCCTTCCCTCCCTTTCCTTGTATCTAAATAATAGGTAAATCATACAAAAAGGCTTTGACTATAAACTAGATTGCGGGTTGTGACTAAAGCTCTTTAACCAAACCTTGGTCCCATAATCTTCCTATTAAATTGAATGTTGTTGATCATACATGGAATCGACTATCGACCACCTTAATCAATTTAATTTAACATAAACCAACTTCTCTACTCAACAACGGCGTCCTTTAACTCTAATTTTTCAAACAAAATGCCACCAATATCTGAAATTTCAAAGTTGAGTATAGTACATAATCCATAGCCATTATTCAATTTTAGCCTATTTGACATGATATAATTCAAGGATACAGCACAATCGAAAAAGTATATTTTTACATCAAAACTGCGAAAAAATAAAGCACACCTTAGCTTTGCTGATGAAAGCACCCGAGCTGGTTCTGACCTCGCTAAATTGACTATCCCCAGATTCATTATCAGCCACAGCTGACCTCTTCAACTCCGATTTCGCCTAATATTAAGGTTTACCAAGATCCAACGAATATTAATCATTAAGCTCAAATGGAATAACATTTAGTCAAAATGGTAAATGACATTTAATTTCAACGCTCTTACAAGTGATATCAAATGGTCACATTCTTCATGAGTCAGAAATCCTTCATACACAAACGCTCTGAATTTTTAATGCATCAATTTTACCATAAATACAAAAAAAAAAAAAAAAAAAAAAAAAAAAAAAATAGATCTAAAAATCACAGGAGTTTAGAATAACCAACTTGGAGATGTTACCTAGGTTTCCAAGAAATTTGCTTAACTTTCGAGGGATCGATTTTGAACGCCGTTAAATTAAAAGCTGAACAAAATGATTTATTGAGTAGCACCAAAATCAAAAGAGTGAACAAAATTTGTAGCAGAGACCTCATATTCGTGAAAGAATAAAAACTGCTACTTTTCAGCAGTTTGGTGATGAATATATAAGGAACAAATTTTACCAAGTCTACTGTGGGAATTAATTTTAAACTATTTCAAAATTTATCTATAGTTGCGATCATGCTATTTAGTTGGTGACTTGGTGGAGCGCCAATTCGCACTGTATCATCATTCATCACCGTTTAATGTTTTCCGTTTTGGCGCAAGTATTACTTATTTTTACTTCATTTTACTTTAATTAATTTCTCTTTAGAATATTTTCGATTGTCATTTATTTTTTATACTATTGTTTGGAGTCTGATATAAAAATATTGTTTATTGTGGTTGTATTTTAACTTTGAAAATTGATGTATGTAACGACCTTACTTTTGTCAAATAAAGTTATTTTAGAGAATGAACACTAGTATATAAAAAAAAACTCATACCAATCTATCTCTAACCATTTTCTCTCAATTAAACTCCACATTTACACACATGTTTTTTGGTGTGCAAATTTTACCACATTAACATGTAAAAAAAACCTATCAAACTCGCTTCCCTACTTTTATCATACCCCACTAAAATTCTTTTATTTTTTATTTATTTTAATGTTTAATTTTCAAATTTTGGTGAATGAAATATTGTCAGTTACCACCTTTTTTAAACTTTTTTTTGTCAGTTACCACTTTTTTTAAAAAAATTGTCAACTACTACCTTTAAAAAAAACTTTTTTATTAATTACGACTTTAGACGACTTTTTCCTGTTTGACTGCCGGACTTTGGCTTTGACTCCTATGTGCACCCTCTTTCACTTCCTCCTAATTCCCCCCCCTCCCCCTCCCGAGAAGAAAGAGTTTGAAGATGGTTTGTTAGGATTTAGGTTGCATATATAAGAGGATGGGGAAAAAGTGTAGAGTAGAAAGTGGGGAAAAAAGGG
>PYUH01000265.1:932646-978157 GCA_016808085.1 Suaeda aralocaspica | reverse complement strand
CTAATTCCCCCCCCTCCCCCTCCCCCTCCCCCCCTTTTTTCCCTCCAATTTCTAATCTACACTTTTTACCCCATCCTCTTATATATGCAACCCTAAATCCTAACAAAAACCATCTTCAAACTCTTTCTTCTTCTCCAAATTAACTCAATTTTTTTTTGGTAAAATTAGAATTTTTTTTCCTCTAAATTGAACTTTTTTTAATTTTTTTTCTGTTGTACTCTTAATTAACCATGTTTACTCTCCTTTGCAGGCACGATGGTGAATAGGTGTGGGTGTTGAATTCCAATTGCTAAGCGTACTTTATGGACCCATGAAACTCTAGAAAGAAGATTTGTTGCTTGCAAATTATTCAACCATGAAACTGGGCAAAGAGGTTGTAATACCTTCGAGTAGCTTGATGAGGAGATGACTGAATGGCAAAGAGATGCCATTAATGTGTAAGTATACATTTTTTAGAAAAGGTGAAATGAATAGTAGGTTAGATGATTTATTTTGAATAAATTTTGAGTGAGTAATATGAGTGAAGGATGGAGGATGGAGTGTAAGTATCAAAAAATTACTTACAAAATCTTTTTTAATTGAGACAAGGCCAAAGTCTGGCAGTCAAACCAGAAAAAGTCGCCTGTGGTCGTAATTAACAATTTTTTTTTTTAAAAGGTGGTAGTTGACAAAAAAAAAATTAAAAGGTGGTAACTGATAAAAAAAAGTTTTAAAAAGGTGGTAATTGACAATTTTTCCGTTTGTGAATTGCAATAAAAATGTAATTCATGTTTGTAAGTTATTTTAATTAGCAATCACCATTTCAATTTTTACATAAAAAATTAAATTAGTTATCGCTAATTTCATATTGGTTCTTAATTTTTAATTAATTTTTTAATTGAAAGGTTTTTAATATTTCAAATCAAACTCGATATGAAAAGACAACATATTACATAACACAACGCACTAATTAATAACAAAAACAATCATCGAACTTGTGAAAGCATACATAATGAACTTAATTCATTTTAATTAAATACACATATTATAGTACAAAACTAATAATGATAATCCCCGCCATATTTTTGCCAAATGTGATCCATTAAATCATGTTTTAAAGACTTATGTGTACGATTTTTTCGCACAACAGATCTCTTACGCAATTATGTATTTAGGTTTATTGATAGTACGATGTGGATCTCAAAATCTCCATCCTCTATCTATCCTTGCACATGATTTTCTTCGTATAGCCTCATCTGCTCTTTCTTTCATGACATCTTCTTCATAGGAACTTCTGAAATCTTCAGCTCGGAGATAGGTGTTTCATTCATCTTCAACGATCATGTAATAATACAAGTCTTCATGATATATGCTAACATACCTTCATCTAATGCACGAGATGGTTTACGGACAATTGTAAATCTGGCTTGTAGAATTCCAAACACTCGTTCTACATCTTTACGTGTTGCACCTTGCCTTGCACTTTGCTTATCAGTTTCCGGACGAGTGATCCCTTGAATGAAAGTTGCCTAATTAGGATAGATACCATTAGTGAGATAATAAATCATGTCATAGTTATTAGCATTAACCGTGAAGTTTACAAGACGCGTTGTAACACGCAAAACTTCATCAAAAACAAGTGAACGACACAACACATTTAAGTCATCACAAGATCCGGGAATACAGAAAAAGGAATGCCAAATCGATAGATCTTGACCTACAACAACTTCTAGAATTAGGGTTGGGTACTTGTTTCAACCACTGTATTGACCTCTCCACGCAGATGGGCAGTTTTTCCACTACCAACGCATGCAATCAATGCTGCCAATCATGCCTGGAAAGCCTCTCATTTTATGTTGGTGAATCTTTGTCCAATCCTCACACGTAGGACTTCTTAGATATTCATCATCAAAGTTCTTCACAACTGCCTCACATTACCGCTTAAGAGATAAACATGCAGTTGCTTTGCCCATTCGTAAATACTCATCCATTGCGTCCCTTGTGAAACTGTAGGCTAATTACCTAATTGCTAAAGTGCATTTTTGCATCAGAAGCTTGTTCTTGCGTTTGTTAAGGAATCTTTCCTTCCTTAGGTGTAGTCAATCCAAGTCCCCTTCCTTGAATGTATGTTGATGTCGATGCTTATCTACACGAGAATTGTATTGCTCGTTCACTTTCTCAATTCTAGCCCTCACCTGCGCATGGAGCTTTTGCATGTACTTAATCTTTGCTAAGGCATCTTTGTGCACCAATTCACCCTTCGGAATATCAACATGATCAATAGGTAACTTTGGATTTAACCCATAAACAACCTCAAATGGCGAGTGTTTTGTAGCAAAAGTAGGTGACCTATTGTAGGCAAATTTCGCATGTGCAAGCTTCAAATCCCAATCTTTTTGTGTCTTGCTCACCAAACCACGCAACAATACCCCAAGAGTTTTGTTTGTGACTTCTGTTTGCCGATCAGTTTTAGGATGATATTATGTACTAAAGAGCAATTTCGTGACATCTAGCTTCCATAGAGACTTCCAAAAATAGCTCATGAACTTTGTATCCCTATCACTTACAATTGTTTTAGGAATTCCATGAAGTCTCACAATGTCCCTGAAATACAAATCTACAACATTCATATCATCATCAATTTATTGGCAAGGTGTAAAGTGTGCCATCTTCGAAAGTCTATCCACTACAACCATGATATAATCCTTAGTTCTTGCAGTTCTAGGTAATCCCGCAATGAAATCCATGGAGGCATCTTCCCAAGGACCTTCAGGAACAGGCAATGGTGTGTAAGGACCTTGATGAAAAGAAGCTTTTGCCAATTGACAAATAGCACATTGAGATGTGATAGCTTCAACATCAACAATCATCTTAGGCCAATAGAATTGTTCTTGTAACATTTTAGAGTTTTAGTAATGCCAAAATGCCCTGCTAACCCTCCACCATGCGCTTATCTAACAAACAACTCTCTAATGGAACACTTAGGCACACACAATTAATTACCTTTGAATAAGAACCCATCATGCATCACAAAAGATCTCACAACAACCTTGTCCATTTGTTGTAATATATGACCAAAACTATCATCATGCTTATAGTATGTTTTGATCATGTCTAGGCCAAGTAATTTGCAATTCAACACACTAATAAGAGTATACCTTCGTGAGAGAGCATCTGCAACAACATTAAACTTGCCTTCTTTGTACTTTGATGAAAAGTGAAAAGATTGTAGGAACTCCACCCACTTGGCATGTCTAGGATTCAACTTTTGTTGGCCATTAATATGCTTCAATGATTCATGATCAGAATGTAGAATGAAATGGTGAGGTCTTAGGTAATGGCTCCAATGATCAAGAGCTCTAACAATTGCATAAAACTCCTTATCATAAGTAGAATAGTTCAACCTTGCTCCATTCAATTTCTCACTAAAATAAGCAATAGGGCTCTTCTCTTGAACCAATACTGCTCCAATCCCATTTTACTTGCATCAGTTTAAACTTCAAAAGGTCTTATAAAGTCAGGTAATGTAAGAATCGGCGTGTTGCATAGCATGTCTTTGATCCTCTCAAAGGCTTTTTGCGCCTCTTTAGTCCACTCAAAAGGCTTGTCTTTCTTTATGCGCTCAGTCATAGGAGCTACAATAGATGTGAAATTCTTCACAAATCTCCTATAGAACAAAGCTAAACAATGAAAAGCACGACTCTCAGTGACATTAGTTGGAGTAGGCTAAGCTCTAATTGGTTCCACCTTTGTTTGATCCACAGAAACTCCATCTTTTGAGACCACATACCCAGAAAACGTGACACTAGGAACCATGAAATAGCACTTTTCGAGCTTCCCATAAAGTTTTTGTTGCCTTAAAGTTTCGAACACACTCCTTAGATAATGTAGATGATCTTCATTGCTTCTACTATAAACCAAGATATCATCTAAATAAACAACAACAAACTTTCCAAGGTATGGCTTCAATACTTCATTCCTGGGATTCTCATGAAGGTATTAGGAGCATTAGTAAGACCAAAAGGCATGACCAACCATTCAAAGAGCCCTAACTTAGTCTTGAAAGTCATTTTCCACTCATCACCTTCTTTCATTCGAATTTGACGATACCCACTCCTAAGATCAATCTTCGTAAACACATTAGAGCCATACGATTCATCAAGCAAATCATCTAACCTTTGAATTGGAAATCTATATTTGATGGTGATGTTGTTGACTACTCTTGAATCAATTCACATTATCCAAGTACTATCTTTCTTAGGAACGATCAAAGTAGGAACCGCGCAAGCACTCATACTTTCTCTCACATATCCTTGATCCATTAGCTCCTCAATTTGCCTCTGAATCTATTTTGTTTCCTATGGATTACATCTATAAGCTGGTTTGTTTCGAATTTGAGCCCCAGGAATAAGGTCTATTTGATGCTCAGTGCCCCTTATAGGTGGTAATCCTGGTGGTAGATCATCCGGAAACACGTCTTCAAATTCACGCAACAAAGGCTTCAAAATTTGTGGGATGGATGAGGAACCTGCTTGTACTTCCTTAGTCATGAGAACAAATACTTTATCACAAGAATTCAACTCCATTTCCACCTCCCTAGCACTCATCAAAAACGTCCCCTTTTTGTTCTCCATAGTCTCTTGCCTCTTGACATTCACAACCTTCAATGAATTCAATGCAATAGGTTCGCCATGGACATGCTTCTTGATGACATAAACATTAGTTCTACCATCATATTGAACAAATCTATCATATTGCCAAGGCCATCCAAGTAGAATATGGCACGCACCCATAGGACAAACATCACGTAGCACACTATCTTCAAATTACGCAATTTTGAATGATATTAAAGCTTATTTAGTTAACTTAACATTACTAGTATTGCTTTGCCAATGAAGCTTATATGGATGAGGATGATTATGTGTAGGATAGTTGAGCTTTTGAATCAACAAAGTAGTCATCACATTCGTGCAACTACCACTATCAATAATCACATCACAAAGTTTACCTTGAACTATACACCTTGTAATGAAGATTTTGTCTCTTTGGCTCTCTTCTAATGACGTGGGCTTAGTTTGCAAAACCTTCCTCAACACTAGAGCTTGACCATGTGTCTCAGGATCAACTTCTTCCATATCATTACTAATCTTATCCTATTGCTCAATGTCATCTTGCTCCCCTTCTTTAATGATTACATCTAGATAGGCTTCTTTAATCTCTGTTGCCTCTCAAACTTTGATGACTCTTAAACTAGGACAATTTCGTTGCACATGCCCATACCCTTGGCACTTGAAAAACTTCCTCTTGTCATCAAGAATTGATGACAACTGAGTAGGAGTAATAACCCTAGGCTTATCTCCAATTTCCACCCTAGGTTTAGTGTTTTGCGCCAACACCACCTCCTTTTCTTTCTTAGATTCATAAAATTTGAAGAAAGCTTTAGGCTTTTTCGAGTGTACTTGCTTTTCAACTCTCAAGTCTACCTTACAAATCTCATCAAAAGTCCAATAGGGTTGCAATTCCACCTTTTCCTTGATAGATTCATCAAGTCCTGCAACGAATCTAGCCACCTTGTGATCCTCCTTTTCTTCAATATCACATATGATGACCATCTTTTCGAACTCATTGATGTATTCCTCAACATTTTTAGAGTTTTGTTTCAAAGTATGCATCTTTATGAAGTTATTTTTCTCATATTCATGAGGAACAAATCGTTTCCTCAATTCCTTCTTCAACTTGCGCCAAGAGGTGATCTTAGGTCTACCTTCCTTTCTTCTCTTCCTTTGCAAGCCCTCATACCAAAGACTAGCATAAGATGTTAGCTTTAATTTCGCCAATTTGAAGGCCTTGGAATCATCATACTCCTTGTAAGTAAACACCCTTTCAGTTCTCCTTAACCAATCAAGAAAAACTTCAGGATCCAAACTTCTATTGAACTCTGGTACGTCCAACTTTAAGTTTCGATCGTCATCCCTTTGTTACTCTCGTTTTTTTTTGCCCTTTTCTATCATCTTCATCACTTGAACTTGAGTATATGACATTCCTAGGTTTTTATGTGCCCCTAGTAGAATCTTCATCACTAGAACTTGAGTTAGATTCACCAAACTCATTGGATTTTTTTTTTTTTTTTGAGATTTTGGCCTTGGATCCAACGAAGTGCATAAGTTCTTCTAGCATGTGGCGCAGTTCTTTGATTTCATTATCCCTTTGAATGTCCCTATCTTGTTCAAAAGGAATCCCCTTCTTATCATTTATAGATTGTCTGTCCTCCATTATTAGTTTGCTTGAGTATAGATCGTTTTAACCTCTCAACAAGAGCACCAAAGTTGATGTGAATTTTCTTATGAATAAAAAACTTCACAAGGGATAGAACTTAACTCATGAATTTCTAAATGCTAGGCCACCAAAACTCACGAATTTAGGTTGATAGATTAGTCTTTAATTAAATCTCAAGGAACCCTCAAAGCCACTAATCTAACACCCTGGAATTTCCTAACTTCTTACTTCTTATTTTTCTGGAATTATAATTATTAAGGATTATATTTATTAAAACTTCTAAATATGGAAAAATCAAAGTATTACTGCCACCATGATAACGGCTAAGGCATTTATCAAAGTACTACAGCGGAAGTCTTAAAATCAAAACCAATTTTAACTAACTTCAAAGCAATCTCAAAATTAAAATCAACTTTAGACTTATTACACTTCGGAACCATATTAATGGCCCTTAAAAACCAAAACTAAAGTCTTTAGAAGTAAAACAACATCCAAAATAATTGTTAGTCAATCATAAGCAATATAAAATAAAGTAAAGCTACAAAACACAGCAAGCGCTCTCACTCCAGCCCATCATTAAATGACTTATGCCCACTTGTACCTGCAGCTTTTCTTTTACTAGACAACTACTCACCATAAGCGGGTCATAGTAGGGCCAAGTCCAAGACAAATCCATGCACACAAAACAAACAGTCAGCAAAGCTGATTACATAACTACTAAAGACTATGCAACAAACAATAAGAAATAAAACATGCACTCAACTTACCTTTGACAACCTTTTACCTGTACACGGACTCAACTAATTAATTATTATATTTAAACTTATAGATCCTGCATCCAACGGGTTTCCTCCTTAAAAATCATCGCCCTATTGAGCACCAACTTGGGAGCAACTCCAAGAAGGTATTACTATGTCATATAAAGTGACGTATATCCAGCGCATTAAAAGTATAAAAGAGTACAACATCTCGTACTCCAATTAGATGTCATAGATTACTTTTTCATACCACTGCCCCCATTGTTCATACTCAAGGCATATACGTTCCAAGAGTTTTGATGCAAGTCCTCTTACACTTTACTTGATTAACCGGTTTAGCAATGTTATGACTCACATACAACATCACATAAAGACATGCATCAAATCAAGCAAGCCATATTAATTATCTTCAACTTAAGGTGATTCAAAATTAATCTCATGTGTGTCCTTTAATTGAGCTGAACTTCCTTTACCACACATTAACTGTAAGTGGCTAATTGCTTACCTTATCCTTGACCACACATTAAAGTGTGAGTGGCAACATGTCTAAAAAAGTTGCTCATAACTTCTTTTAATCATGTGAATAAAATTCACAACTATTGGCCAAATTAATTTGAACATAACATTTCAACTCAATCTTATAATAATTTATATAACTATTTAACATGGAATGTCAACATACTATAAAAACATGCTTCTAATAAATTTGTCATGTATATAAATTCATGATTCAAACAAGCATAACAATATTTCATACAATCAAGAATCATCCAAGCATGAATTCTAGTTTCTGTGTTTATCTTTAGTACTTACGTACCTTGTAAAGTAATGGTGCTCCGCCACAACTTCTAGAAGTGGACTAGTTCAAAGTATCCTACATAAGGAAAAACCAAAACTAAATTAAAACTTGTTGACTAAGCTCTACAACAACTATAAACTAACTTCTATATTGGAAACTTGTCCAAAACATTCCTTATATGGTCTCTATTCAATTCCATACTACACTTTACTTTTCTATTGCATGATTACTTGGTTTTCGAGACTTATTTATGCTTTATAAAACCTTAATATAAACTTTATGCCACTTTAGAAAAGTGCACAGAAATATAAAAATACCAAAACTCCTTGAAAAACTTCAAAAACAACATAAATCAATCATACAATGTATTACTTAATTCATATGATCAATTTATGCTAATTACATACTTTCAAAGCCTAAATATTCACTTTATAGATTATGGACAACATGGTAAACATGCTTAAAATCACTTTTAAACTTCATAGAACATACTAAAAATTATATGTAACATCATAGAATTCATATGTGATCATACTAGCATAATACGAACACTTAAAACTTACTTTAACTTGTTTTTATAAAAATTTCAGATTTATATATTAACTTTAAAGTCACGAAAAACTCGTAAAAACATCATAATTTCATGGCAAAACTCTTCTACAATCATCTAACATTATTATGAAACCAATCTATGCTTTTAGAAGAATTTTTCATAAGCCAAAACATGATCATAATATTTATTCAATTGAATTTCATGATTATAAATTTTGGACAGCAATTTATTTTATTTTCAAAGCCTTTAAAAATCAATCTAAACTTCATAAAATCATCATAGATTCACACAACAACAATTCATGATCATAATATTGAAGTTTAAATCATAAAAACTCATAAAAATCATAACTTGTAGAATTTATAAACCCTAATCTAAAATTTAATGAACAACAATTTAATTCATGCCTTAAAACAAATCATTACTTTAAAAAGAATGTGAAATTGCATGATTAAAACCCTAATTTCATGAACAACCCTAATCATTACTTCATTAAAACATGATTAAAACTTATAAAAAGCATGATTAAACATAAATATGAACGTGAATTTGCAAGATTGAATTAAAAAGAAAGAAGGAGAAATTTTTTTTTACAAGTTCCGAAAATACCAAAAAAAGGGGAGGAATGCGAGGTGGCCGGGGTGGTGGCGCAGCAATCCGACGGTGGCTCGGCTGGACGCGGGTGGGGTCCGGCGAGGCACGGTGATGTGAGTATTGATCAAAGAAATCGCCACTCACAATGATATAATCTTATTTCGGTTTTCTTTATAGCCAAGCACCAAGAAAATCGATCTAAGTCGAATAATTTTATGAATTGATTAAAGCGATGCACCCTCAATTCCTAAAATATCCTCACAAGAGTCTAAAGCCTCAGCACCAACTCTTTTAAAGTGTTCGAAATTTTCACACTCGAAAATTTCTTTGGTTTTGGTTTTGTTTTGTACAAAAACAAATAAACTTAAACAATAATGTTTATTGAATTCACTAATCTGAATTTTTACAAACTAATGTTGAGATTTTTTATAGTCATAATCATCAACAAAATCCTAACTAAACTAAGCTGAAAATACACGCATAACATAGGAAAAATCGCCCTAATCTAGTGACTCATCGGTGACTCACAAGATAAGAATGCCATATCATCATTGCATGTCATGCAACTTGCTAAAATATCCTAACAAACCATATCTAAACAAAAAATATCCTAACAAACTTATTCTTACCTTTGTAATCAAGATAATCAACAAATTACAACCAGATTTACACAACAATATGATTTACCCAAATCCCCCAAACACCGTCAAAATTGACGCAATTAATGCTCGTCCAAATTTGCGCAATTTTGCGGTTTTCTTCAAATCTTCAAGAAACCTTTCAAGATTCAATCTTTTAATCAAGAAACCTTCAAGAATTCATTTTCCATGTGTATAAGGCTGTAAATGATGATTAAGACACTTCAAGAAATAAAACACTCAATGCCTAAAATGAGAAAACCCTATCAATTGAAGTGGAAACTCATAGGCAAAACCATCTTATTCCCCTAATTCCACCATTCTTTCTTTTGCTTCAATGATCAAGTATTTTCGTGTGTCACCATACACACCCATGATGATGTCTTAGAAGATCCCAAAAGCCTTGAATCCCCATAAGCCATTATTTCCCCCAGACTTGTATCATCTTTAAAAGCCATTATCAAACCTTCAAAGTTATCACCTTGTTTCGTATCATCCTCCTCTTCTTCAAAAGAGTTTCTCCTCAAACCTCGAAGTTAATCATTAGGAACATAAGGAGACAAATCACCTATGTTGAACGTGGCATGCACACCATATTCACCTAACAATTCGAGTTTATGTGCATTGTCCCCAATCTTGCTCACGATTTTGAATGGTCCATCACACCTAGACATTTGCTTGTTTTTCCTTTGCTGAGGAAATCATTCCTTCCTTAGATGTATGTGTGTTTGATTTTATTCTCCTTAGCTCTTGTCTTGTAGATATCATTCACATGCTCAATCCTTGCTCTAACTTGTGCATGTAACTTCTGCATATATTTAATTTTAGCTAAAGCATCTTTATGAACGAGCTCACCTTAGGAATAGCCACGAAATCAATAGGTAGCTTGGGATTGACTTAATAAACAACTTCAAAAGGTGAATGCTTAGTTGCATATGTAAGTGGACGATTATAAGCAAACTCTGCATGAGCTAATTTCAAGTCCCAATCCTTTTGTGTCTGGCTTACCAAACCATGAAGTAGAACGCCTAATGTTCTGTTTGTGACTTCAGTTTGACCATCTGTTTGTGGATGATAAGAAGTACTGAAGAGTAATTTCGTGCCTATCAAACGCCACAATGATTTCTAGAAATAACTCATGAATTTCGTGTCCCTGTCACTTAAAATAGTTTTCGGAACTCCATGTAACCTAACACTGTCTCGAAAATACAATTCTGCAACATTGACAGCATCATCAGTCTTGTGGCAAGGTATGAAGTAAGCCATCTTCGAAAACCTGTCAACCACAACCATTATAGCATCCTTTTGCCTTGTAGTTCTAGGCAAACCAACTATAAAATCCATAGAAATATCATCCCAAGGGGCTTGTAGCACTGGCAATGGTGTGTAGAATCCCTGATGGAAGGATGCCTTGGCTTTTTAACAAACAGCACACTGTGATATTACTGCTTCAACATCAGCAATAATTCTAGGCCAATAGAAATGCTCTTGCAACATTGTCAATGTTTTTGTGATATCAAAATGATCTGCAATTCCATCCCCATGCGCTTCGCTGACGAACAATTCCCTTAGGGATGCAAAGTAGATTCCCTTTGAATAAGAATCCATCATGTAGCACATAAGATCCCATTAAACCCTTCGTAATTTGTGAATAGGTAGGACCAAAATCTCCATCTTGCTCGTAATATTGTGTAATCAACTCCAAACCAAGCTATTTGAAATTAAGAACACCAATGAAAGCATACCTCCTTGATAGAGCATCAGCAACCACATTAGGTTTTCCTTCTTTGTACTTTGATGAAATGTGAAAAGACTGCAAAAAATTCAACCCACTTAGCATGTCTTGGATTGTGTTTATGTTGGCCATTGATATGCTTCAAATCCTCATGATCAGAATGCAATACAAAGTGACTTGGACGCAGATAATGACTCCAATGATCTAATGCTCGAACAATAGCATAGACTTCCTTGTCATAGGCAGAGTAATTTAACCTTGCTCCATTCAATTTCTCACTGAAATAAGCTATAGGTCGCTTACCTTGAACCAACACTACACCAATCCCTACGCCACTACCATCTGTCTCAACTTTAAAAGGTTTCGAAAAACCAAGCAAAGATAAGATAGGAGCTTGACAAAGCAATTTCTTGACCAATTCGAATGCCTTTTGCGCATCTTTAGTCCATTCAGACTCCTCTTTGTTCTTCTTAATACACTCGGTCATAGGTGCTACTACAGAAGAGAAATTCTTCACAAATCTCCTATAGAAAGAAGCTAAACCATGAAAAGCACGCACCTCAGTCACAGATTTCGAAACTGGCCATGATTTAATAGCTTCTACTTTCGAAGGATCAACTGAAACACCATCCTTAGACACAATGTACCCTAAGAACATCACACTTGAGACCATGAACGAGCATTTTTCTAGCTTAGCATACAACTTCTGCTTTCTCAAAGTTTCGAATACTTCTCTTAGATGCTGCAGATGATCTTCCACACTTGCACTATACACCAATATATCATCCAAATAGACAACCACAAACATTCCAATGAAAGGTTTCAAAACTTCATTCATCAATCTCATAAAAGTACTAGGGGCGTTAGTAAGTCTGTAGACACCTAATTTATTCCCTGGTTCCGTGGTAAGACTCTATGATGAACAATAAAACCCACTTCTCTAGATTATTGGACAATTTATGTTATTGGACTTAATTTTACTATTTTTCTTAAATTACAAAATAATTTGAAAAAAAAACCCATTTATATTATTGGATTTTTATATACGCCCAATATATGATTTAAAAAAAAAACAGAGAGAGAAAGTTTTAGCGTAGCGCGACTCAACAAGTCACGATGACGCAGCAGCGCAACAAGCAAACAGCCCTAGCAGCGCAGCGTGACAACTTGTGTCACGCTGGCTAGTCAGCGTTACTAAACTTGTAACGCTACCTGGCCAGCGTGATAAAACTTGTCACGCTACACATTTTTCTTATAAATACCCGTTTTTCTCCTCTAAAACGATCCTCTTGACTTTCTTGATTTTTTCTACCCATTCTCACACTTCCAAAACCGATTCTCTTGTTCTCCTAAACCTACTTTCTCTCTCTTTTTTCTCCTCTTCTCTTTACTCAAACTTTTCTCCATCAAATTATTTTTTTCATTTCTAATAAATTGGGTTAATTTCTTATTATTACGAATTAAATTCGAAACTTTGTCCAAATTAATACTCGAAAAAACAATAATCAAGCGAGAAGTGTAAGTTTTCTTAGAGTCTTAAATTAAATTTTATATATTAATTGTTGTATTTATTTATTTGTATATTTATTTCATTTTTTTTACAATGTTTGTGGTAAAGGGCTTAATTTGAATTAATTTATCACTTTAAAGTAAGATAATTTTTGGACAAATTTTATCATGCTAGGGACCTTGAATTAATCTTAACGACGATTTGACTAAATTAATTAGTTTTATATGATTTCACCATAATAATAGTAATTTTGTGTTGGGTTGTAATTTATTATTTTGTGGTTGCTTACATAACTTGTGTATAATTGAGAGGATACTAGTAATGGCCGCCTACGGGCTAATATGACGCACTCCGCCATATTAGTACCTTCACCCCCGAATCCAACCTTTGGTTTGTAAGATCATAAGTTGGAGTCATCCCCATGGGATCGAAAGGCTTATTCGTGCAATTTAGATTATCGTCCCATATTCGTGTCCCATTCGTAATTAATCTAAATACACGGTTTATGAGTTTGATTCCTAAAACTCATTGGTGACTCCTTACTAGCATCGTCTGTATCCGTTGATATTATCTCACTCGAAAAAGATAATTAAAAATTAAAAAAAAAAACACTAAAATAGCGTAACGCGACAGACGTTGTCACGCTAACGTTGCAGCGTCACAAAGTTTGCTGCGCTATACCTGCAGCGTGACAAAGTTTGTAGCGCTGCACAGTCAGTGTGACAAACTTTGTCACGCTACCACGCTAGCGCGACTGAAATTCCTGCGCTCTTTTTTTGTTGCAAAATACTTCTAAAAAAGTCCATTTCACCTTTTCTTACGCACGGGACATTTTGTTCTCCTCGTCCCCCTCGTCTTCTGGGTGGCCATTTCAGGCGTCCCCCTTTTACTGAAGGTCCGACTAGTGGTCAATAAATGCGACCTTCGATTCTTGAACATGAAAATAGAGCTCAAGAGGATCCTAGTAGAGACGAGGGAGGAAGTAGTCAACAAGTCAACCCGCAACAAGGATATGATTCTTATTCTGGCTATTACAACCATGGTCAAGGTGGCGGATGGACCCAAGCTCAAGAATGGGATTATTATGGTGGAGGCCAAGGGCCATATCCAAGAGATCCTTATGAGATGGGGCGATTTTCATTCATATAAACCACCAAGGATTAACACTCAAATGTCGCAGGAAGATCGAAGATACTCTACTTATTCTTATACTCCTCGCACTAGCACTATGCATTATTTCTTTGACTATGGGCCATCAAAATAGCTTTTGGTGGCATGTAATTTGTTGACATTTGTATTTGTAGTTTAACTCAAACTTAATTTTATGTTCATTTTATCTTATTTTAGCCTTGAGCCTTTAATATTTTAAAATCATGGATTTATAAACATATATAAGCCTTGGGCTTTCTATGCTATTATTTGAAAACTTGTGGCATATATATTAGCTCATTTTGTTTTTTGCAAGGTATTAGAGGATTAATCCGACTTACTCCCGAAAAAATAATCACCAAAATTAGTTAGCAGGGAAGAGAGGCATGTCTAATTTTCCTTAAATAAATAAGATTCGAAAAGATAATTTTAAAAAAGTTCAAGAAATAAAATCACCCAAAATAATTAAAGAATGGAAAGAATTTCGCAAATGAGATGATTATGGAAGTTTTATGCAATGCAGGAGGATTTGGGGCGCTGCATTTGTAGCGCTATCAAAATTGTCACGCTACACGCGTAGCGTGACCGGTATTGCAACGCTGTTCTCGTAGCGCTGTAAACCTTGTCACGTTGCCACGTCAGCGCGACTCAAACTGAAGCGCTGCTTGATTTCTCATGATTTCTTAAAATGAATTTAAGGAAATTGCCAAGTGATAATCTTGGTTAATTATATGAACGAACAATTATACATTCATCAAACAAAATCCCTTACAAAAATTTTCTTTTTTAGAGAGAAAAGAAGGAGATAAAGAATGTCTCAAGACTTTATTCGCGAATTGAACCGTTGGATTTCCTCTTTGTCTATAGAAGAACGCCTTGAATTCAATGCTTTGTTTTCTTTGAGGCAAGCTCGTATCAATTGGGATTTCTTGCATGCTGCAATCAATTTTTGGGATCCTCAATTCCATGTTTTTATCTTCGCTAACAACGAATTAACTACCTTTCTGGAAGAGTTTAGTGCTATTGTTGGTTTTCCAGTGGAGGCTCTTCCTGCTGTACCTAACCTTCAACAAGGGTTTGGTAAGGACTTTCAAATACTACTTGGACTAACTAAGTGCAAGACCAAGGAAATTCTTAATTCAATGGCCAACACTGTGATCTTTTGAAAATTATTGCAAGATTTTCCTCTCCATCAAACAACTTAACAATACAAAGGTACAAAAGATGTGCTTTATGCCTATGTTTGCTGTTAGGATTTTTATTTATTAATGATGGGGGAAATATGGGAAATGCTTCACTAATTGCACTTGTTGAGTAAGTCGAAGGTGATCATACTCCTATGCCTATGGTGATTGGTGAGACTATCATAGTATTGGACGCATGTAAAGCGGATCCATCATTGCACTTTTCGGGAAGTCCTTTCTTGCTTCAGGTAATAATCTAACCTTGGGCTAAAGTATTTAATTATAATAGATGAATTGTTATGAATTTATGAAAGAAAAGAAGATTTTTCCTAGTTGAAATAGTAGCGTCAGTAGTACATTAGCTCTACCTTATCGTAGCGTGACTAATCCTGTGACGCTACATATGTAGCGCAGTAGCATTTGTCGCGCTGACACTGTAGCACTGTTTGTATTGTGATGCTTAAATGTCAGCGTAGCAGAGTTTCTAGCGCTCTTGTTTATCTTCCATAATGTTTATTTTTTCATAATTTTAAACCATAATTATTCAATGCTATGTAACAATGTTGCGCTGTTTTTTATTTTCTTAATTTAATTAATGCAGCTTTGGCTTATTGAGCGCCTTAAGACCTTCAAACAATCCCTTAATGCTATGAAATACCACCTGAAATCATTTACTATGAGGAGGACTTTGTTCCCAAGGAAAACTATAGAGGAGTGGATGTCACTTGTGTCTCATGGAGGTCTTTCAATTAGATGGGTCGTCCCATGGTGGTTTATCAAGGAGATGGTTGGAAGTCATGAGTCAACACCATATGTGCGCCTTCTTGGTTTGAGGAAAATTACTTATTTATTTTCGACCCGCCTTTTGAGGCAATATGGTATGAAACAGAGTATCCCTAGCCTTGACAGTGACCCCCCAACATGCTTGGAACTTTGGGGCCCCGATATTACCGTATGGACAAAGTATTGGGCCAACCATCCACGATGGGCTTTTCCGAGGAATGAATGTTCTATTCAACAATCTCAATGTTACAAGGACTGGATGATTGCTAAGAGTAAAGAGGAGAAGGACAAGGCCTGGGGCCTTGATGCTATTGAAAGGTCCAAAGGTCCGAAGGTCTACAAGACTTCAAAAAATAAGATTGCAATGGGAAAGGGAAAAAATGAGACTTCTTTAAAGAGAAAGAATGAAGCTGCATCTGTTTTTGATAGCCTAGGTCCAAGATGTAAGAAAAACTAATTATGTATTTAAATGGGCCGAACTTAGAATAAATTGCCTACGTATCCAAAACAAATCAGACCGTACGTAGTTCTAAATATATATATATATATATATATATTTACAAAAAATGAATTTCATTTGTTAGGGAAAGTAAGATTGTTAGCTCCACCTTGAATTCGAAAATAATCTAATCAAATTCTATGAAAAAAAAGAATTGAATTAGTAAATCCTCGAAATATTCAAATTATGTCAATAAACTTAAGAAATAAATGTTTGAAACTATTGATATGATTTAAATTTCTGGGTGAATAATGGAAGCATCAAGTTATTAAAAAAAACACAATTTTATTCCTTACATGATGCTATTAACCTTTCCTTTATTTAATGGTTTTCCAAAATAATTTCAAAATAGACAAAACTAATAATATTCTGTATAAGAACAAAATAATGCTAATGAAGTCTTTGTAAGGAAATGATTTTAGTGAATTATTTAATTTGAAGTAATTTAATAAAATCTTTTAATAAATAAATGCAAATCCTAAAGTCTCCCAAACAACCTGAAGAATAAAAATCAACATAAAGGAAACAATATCCCCCAAAAAAGGAAACAAAATCATGAAAAGCAAAAAAACAAAATCACGTAAAAAAATTAGGAATCAATATCAAATTACAAGCAATGATGTTCCCTAAACCAAGGTTCTATGTCATCTAAGGAGTGTGCTCCGACACTTTACGGTGTGATAACCGTTAGATATGGAGTGTCTCCCCTCCAAGTACCATGGGAAACTTGGAATTGATGTAGTTGAGATATGGTTGCGTTTTGCTCGGTTACTTAGAGACCATGGGCCCACCATGACAACGGTTTCTTCCCGAAATGTAATGTTATTATGGTGATCATAAGGCATGTTTCAAACACATGGAGGCCAAGTGTTTGTCACATGTATGCAATATGTCTAAAAATTGCAATTTTTCTAAATATAATAAGTGTATGATTAAGAAAAAATTTTCAAGTCTCACCCTCTTTTATTCCCCAGTGAAGTCGCCACTGTAGGGGTCCGGGATTTTTTAGGCAACCCATATTTTATAGTCACCTTCTCCGGCCCAAACTATCCATCGGCTCAAATTTGACCTAAATGTTGATTTAAGGGAAGATGAGACGAATTAATTAGACCGTTTTTCAACTGAAGTGGAGCGCTGGAATTTGTACCACGCTACAGACATAGCGCTACAGAGTTTCCCACGTTAACCCTGCAGCGTTACAACTCCTATGATGCAAGCGCAGGAAAGTTTGTAACGCTACAACGCTGCTCTTTATTCTTTTTTGGGGGAAACTTCAATACCAATATTAAACATGCTAATAAGGAGTCATCAATGAGTTTTAGGGACTAAACTCATATACTGTGTATTAGCTTAGATACAAATGGGACTCGAATAAGGGACGTTTGTCTAAATTGCACGGAAATCCCATCCGATACCATGGGGATGACTCCAAGTTGTGGTCAAGCGAACAAAAGGTTGGATTTGGGGGCGAAGGTGCTAACATGACGGAGTGCGTCGGGTTAGCCATTAGGCGGCCATTACTAGTGTCCTATTAATCATACGCAAATTATATTTAGAACCACACAATAATCAATTTACAATATTAACAAAAATAATATTAAATTATTAGTGATAACACACAAAAACTTATTAATTTAACTGAAACCGTTATTAAAATTGATTTAGGGAGCCTAACATGATTAGATTTTTCCAAAAGGATTATCTGGATTAATTGTTGCAAGCAATCAATTTAAGTCCTTTAACAATGATATGGTGATAAAGCGGTAAATAAATAATGAAACAACAACTAAGAGTCCATAAACATGATTTTTCGAGCTCTCAGGAAACCTACCACTTCTCCTTTGAAGTTTGTCTTCGTCGAGTAGTAATTTGGGCAGAGTTTCGAATTATTGTTTCAATATTATCAAATTTTGTAGCCACTTTTTAACTAAAATAAATAGTAAATAAATAATTGTTTATAAAAATGAGGATGTTAAAAAGCAATATTCGGATCAACTAAGTATGAGGGAGAGAACGAGTAAAAAAAAGGTCTTTAGACATGAAGAAAATGAAGATATTTATAGTAGCGTGGGAACCCTAATTGCACTGGCATGCTAACGTAGTACGCCGAATCGCGCTAGTCCATTAGCGCGAGAAACCCTACAACGCTGCTAGGGTAGCTCTGTTAACTTAGTCATGCTGAGCTGTCAGCGTGACGAAATTAACCACACTGTGTTTTTGAAAGTTTTTTTTTATTTTTCATTTATTTATTTAATTATTTATTTATTATTATTATTATTAGTATTATTATTATTGTTCTTATTCTTATTATTATTATTATTATTATTGTTGTTGTTGTTGTTGTTGTTGTTGTTGTTGTTGTTGTTATTATTATCATTTTTATTTCCAAAACGTTGGGATAACTAAAATAAAACTCCGTTAAGTAAGAAAGGGACTTTTATAATATCCGAAATTTATTTTTTATGCCCAAGTATACTCGATTATCCAATATCACTGAGTTCTATTGCCGGACAGGGGGACTAAATTAGGTGTCTACAGTTGGCCCTCACTTTGATTGAGTCTGAGTAAGACGACAATCAAAGTATGCTCGAATTGTTTTTCGAGACTTCCATATCCAGAGCCATAAGCTCCTCATTAACAAACGAGTGTATCAAATTTTAGAAAGCAAGGGCTTTCGAAAACCAAAATCGACTTTCCGTTATATAAATAGATTTTAGTAAATTCGCCTATTTATCAAAATTATTGAAAAAATGTAATAAATTCGCTTACTTATTACTATTTTGAGAAAATTTGCTTATTTATTGAAATTATAGAAGAAACGTAATAAATTCGTTTATTTATTACCATTTTAAGTAAATTCGCTTATTTACTGAAATCACTGAAAAGATGTAATGAATTCGCTTATTTATTAATATTTTGAGTAAATTCGCTTATTTATCAAAATTATTGAAAAAATATAATAAATTCTCTTATTTATTACTATTTTGAGTAAATTCACTTATTTACTAAAATTATTGAAAAAAGGGTAATTGCTTATTTATTACTATTCTTGATAAATTAGCTTATTTACCGAAATTATTGACAAAAGTTTACAAGGGTGTCATGAGATCACAAACCTTATCCAATGTAATCCACTTTTGGAACATTTGGAATAAAGGATGAGAAAATGGATCATCATCAAAATCAAATCCAAAGCAAAACAATACAGCAAAACACAACAAGGAACACTAGCTTCGTAGTGTCCTTGCTTCTGCCGAGCTGAGGAAGTAGCGCATCAAGAACAACGAAGCCCAACACATCAGCGTGACTTCTTCAGTCACGTTCCTAGGTCAGCGTGTTACCGCTTGCTATGCTGTGAATGTTGCTAGATTTGTAAATGCTGATGTTCAAAATATGTTGTGTAGGTACGATTTTTTAAACACGCCAAGGCTTCAGTGAGACTAGTTTACTAGCGCTGGAGGCATAGCGCTTCTGGTTAAGTGACGCTAGAGCTTCAGCGCTGGAACTGTAATCTCGCTGTAAGTTTTTTTTTTTTTTTTAATTTATTTATCCCAAGCTTCTTTAACTTGATTATTTTTGAGAATTATGGGATAGATTTGTGGTTACATTAGAGAATTAATTGCTATAATTCATTCAATTTGTAGTGACAGTTTATATTTGCTCTTGTTTTTTCAAAATATGTGGTTTTTGCAAATGATTGTTCTAATGATGTTAAAATGAAGTATAATGCTCCATGAATTATTTGAGAAGTGTTCTTAGGCTTTCATTTTGACATTTTAAAGAGTAGTAGGCTCTTAATTAGATAGTGTAGTTGATTAGTTTATTTTAATTATAACAGAAATGGGTTCCTAATAATCAAAACTAAGAAAAACGCTTCTTGAATAGTTTTAATTATAAGAGTAATGAGTTCTTAATTAATAATTAAAAGTGAAAAATGCTCGTAATCAAAATACTTTATTTATAAGAGTAACATGCTCTTAATTTAATAATGAAAAGAGCCATGGATTAGGGAATTTGATAAGATTTTCCATCCTGTTAAATGTTCGGATGAACTGAGAGTTGCTAATGTTGTGTTTTATTTGAGGGGGGAACCTAAAATTTGGTGGTCACAAAATGAAGCAACTATGAGAGCTAGGCCTAACTTTTGTTAGGAAATGTTTAAGGAGGTGATTTTAGGGGTGAAACTTCGGTCTACGGTTTAGATTATTGCCCAATCCACATACAAAACAATAAAATTTTGTCTTTGAATTTGAGAACCAGTCCAAACCATATTTCATATCAGACAAATCCAATCTAATATATTCGGTCTTCTGATTTCGGTTCCAATCATAACTAAAATTAGGGCAATTGTTGTTCAATTTGCAATTACTACAAGTTCATGCTACAACCTCACGGAGGCACACTTTCAAAATAATAATAGTGTCTTTACAAGGTTAAAACCTCAAAAGGCCATTAATTTTGAAATTGGCCATACTTAGATTGTTGACACACGACATAATCACTAATAATAATGTTAAAGTCTTAAAACCAAATTGAACATAGATACCGAGTTACACCTATTGTTAATACTCACTTGGACATAAATACATCAGCAAACATG
Organism: Suaeda aralocaspica; assembly: GCA_016808085.1. NCBI lineage: Eukaryota > Viridiplantae > Streptophyta > Magnoliopsida > Caryophyllales > Amaranthaceae > Suaeda > Suaeda aralocaspica. Next base: position 957,100 of record PYUH01000265.1, on the reverse strand, counting down.
CAACACTATTTTCAAATATTATAGTTCCAAACATGCAGCAACATCAACTCATCAAATATTCAAATTCAATAGTTAAAAGAAAGAAAATAGCAGCAGCACTACAGTAGCACAATCGAAGAAGAACAACATCATCAGTTCACATCGACTTCATCGATATCTTCACCAATTTTCATGTTACCCAAGTCTAGCAAAACACAAACAAATAATTTAAAAAATTACATATTTATATGTAGATATAAAAATAAACGTGGGGTGATTAATGCTCTTTTACATTACCTTCTTCAAGACTCTCAACTTCCTCTAAGCATCCATCAATATTTTGAAATGGAGAACAACAAAGCCATTCTTAAGTGCAAATAAGACCTTCAACGACCTTTGAACTTAAGGAGCTCATAAATGCATAAGGAACCTACCACCAGTGCTGAACGCACTCTCAGAAGCTACTGTCGAAATAAGGACGACAATCATACCTCATGCTATACTCGCTATTGTATGAATACTCACACTATTGAACCTTCACCACCCCAAAATATCGAAATCATCATTATCATCCTCCGCGTCCTCTTACAAATATTTTTCCAACTCAATCTTAGCATCTCCATCTTTCTCACACTTGTGTTTTTATATCTAGACTTTAAATGCTTAATTGTTTTGTGTTTGGGATAAAACTATGTTGAATTAGTACTTGGTGACACCTCCTCCCTCTTCACATCATGTGTCAAAACAGCACGATACTCCTCATATAAAGCATTTAAAGCATCCCTAAAATTATATATCAAGCTAGTTGCAACTTTGGATTCATAAATTTCAAAAATCATCCACTCAACATAATCAAGCTTATAGCGAGAATCAAGTACAACAGCAATAAAAATGAGCATATTCATTTTCTCTGAATCACCCCTATATTTCTTGTATTTTTCCTTCATATTTTCAGCCATAAGACCCATAACTAAATCTTAATTTGAAGTTAAATCTTTCAACAATTGAGTAACATTCACTAACACATGAAAGAATAAATTGGAGGTGACATGCGAAGAAGCATATACACATAAGGTAGTATCATAAAATGCACCAACAAATTCAAAAGACCTTTTGAGATTACTACAACCATCAAAATTAGGGTGACCCTTCCCTTTCCTTTCATATAACACAAGCACATAGTGAGGGTCTTCCTCACTATATCTCTCAAAAGCACCCTCAAGTTCAATGGCAGCGCTTATCGTCAAATAGGTGGAGTTCCACCTAGTAGGCACATCAAGGCACTACAACTTTTTCGAATTGATCCTCTCTTCCGAAAAACATTTTTAAGCTTAAGTAACTTAGCAGGAGATTGTTTGATGAATTTCACAGCTTGCCTAACACGAGTAATAGACTCACTAACAGTTTTCAAATCATTAGAAACCACCAACTTGGTTATATGTGCAACACAACGCATGTGAAGAAACTTCCCCTTAAGAACCCCAACTTTCCAACTATTAATTTTCCTACGCAAACACTTTGTTACAGTATCATTTGAGCTAGCATTGAAAGCAGTTACATAAAATATTTTCTCAACAACCTCCATCTTTCCCTACTTCCTCACCTTTATGACTTGAAATAGGAAAAATAATTAGAATTCTTTTTTTTTTTTTACAATTTCCAATAATTATCAATAAAGTGAAAAGTTAGGCACATGTAGTTAATTTGCTGAATTGAGGTCCATGTGTCAATAATTAAAGAAACCCTTGAGCTACAAAACTTTAAAACATTTTTCAACTTTTTTTTTCCAGTTAAATAAGTTCCATAATAGTCTTTTACTACTGTGATTCTTGAAGGAGCATGGAATCTAGGCTCAATTACACCACAGAAATGTCTAAACCCTAGTCCCTCAACAAATTTAAATAGTAGTTCATCAATAATAACTATATAAGATAAATCTTTCCTAATACTATCGGGATCATATTTATGATAAGTTAAACCACTTGTACCGTTGGCTACTACTTTACCACCCTTAAAAGAAAGAAGAATTTGCTTTGAATCTTTAGGAGTCTTGTAGGGATACTTAAGACAACTACTAAGGTGAGCCCACAAAGGACTAGTACTATCTTTCTTAGGATTGCACCTACACTCCATACTACAGTACTTGCATACAGCTCTTAGTCCGTTAGGAGTTTCTACTTCAAAAAATGCTCCCAAATTTGGCCAGTCTTTCATCCTCTTCCTTTCCGTCTTACCATTGCTAAGTGATGGGCGTGCCACTTCTTGCACATTACCATCCTCCTGTTGTTAAATAGGTTGCTCCTTTCTTTTGGGATTACAAATGTTGGATGACATCTAATGAAAAACAAGTTAACTAAATCAATTAATTAAGTCATAAGATCATAACAAACTTAAAAAGTAATACATAAATAATAACCAACTTAACTAGTGAAGACACTTGTAAATTGCAATATAGGAATACTAACCAACTTTTTAGCTAAAAGAGACAGCATAGCTCCATCACTTATTTTACATCAAAAAAATCATCAAAAAAATCAGAAATAATAACGTAGACATACTATAATCAAAACATAGCACATATAATTTAACAACCAAATTATATTACCGTTATCAAATAAATCAAATAAAATTCTCAATCAAAAGTTTAGCCCTCACGTCCCTCAGTAGGCGAATTAAAGTCATCATTGTCAATAATTCAATTCAAATATACTTAAGTTAAAATTTTAAAAAATAAAGCCTCAATTCATGTTTCAAATAATAAACAAAACATAAAATTTGCCATAAATCTCAATTACCGTAAACACAATTTAATTTCAATTCATAACCAAAAAAAAAAAAAAATGAAACCTTTATCTTAACCATACATTAACAATAACTGAAAAATAATTAAATTTTAAATTATAAAATAACCAATATTATTCATTAATAATCAACAAAAAATAATACTCCCTCCGTTCCTAAATGTTTGATACGTTTAGAATCTTACACTATTTATAAGATGGGAGAATCTTTTAAATTACTTTCAATATATAAAACAAAACATTGTCATATGGGGTCTCGTTTGATTCGTCTTAATGAGTACATTATTAATATTCAATTGCTATAATTTTTACATATACACAACAAAAGATATTTAAGGTCAAACAAGTGTATTGGCATATGTGCAAGTCAAAGCGTATCAAACAATTAGGAACGAAGGGAGTACTAAGTAACAACTCATAAAAGAACAACAACTTGAATTAAAAAAGAAATTACCTTAGAATGTCGATACTTCAAACGGAGGCAAGGAATGAGAGAGTTTCTTGAGATAGAGAGTAGTGAAGAAACTTTAAATATGAAGCATAAAAAATGAGTGAAGATTGAATCATTGACTCATTGGGGATGATACCGAAAGAGTAATTTTGTTAGGGTTTTGAGTTTTGAGGAGGAAATGGATAATATCTAATAAATCACTGTGATATGTATAAATAGGAAATCACATCACATTTTTGTAAATAAGTAGAAAACTTTATTACCACACTACCCCTTAAAGTGCATATATAAAGACGACCTTACCCCTGAAATTCTATCATATTACCCTAAAATGCCATTGTGATATGCAATTTTTCATATCACAGTGATTTATTGGTCAGCCCTCGGAGGAAATGCATTGGAAAATTGGAAATACACATAAATGAGTTTTGATTTTTAGGTTTTATGACTTTTCGCCTAAAAAAGAGTGGGCTAAAAGGCATATATGTGTAATACTAAGAGTCTGTTATAGTAGTTCGGTGTACGGTCTTANACCAAAAAAAAAAAAAAATGAAACCTTTATCTTAACCATACATTAACAATAACTGAAAAATAATTAAATTTTAAATTATAAAATAACCAATATTATTCATTAATAATCAACAAAAAATAATACTCCCTCCGTTCCTAAATGTTTGATACGTTTAGAATCTTACACTATTTATAAGATGGGAGAATCTTTTAAATTACTTTCAATATATAAAACAAAACATTGTCATATGGGGTCTCGTTTGATTCGTCTTAATGAGTACATTATTAATATTCAATTGCTATAATTTTTACATATACACAACAAAAGATATTTAAGGTCAAACAAGTGTATTGGCATATGTGCAAGTCAAAGCGTATCAAACAATTAGGAACGAAGGGAGTACTAAGTAACAACTCATAAAAGAACAACAACTTGAATTAAAAAAGAAATTACCTTAGAATGTCGATACTTCAAACGGAGGCAAGGAATGAGAGAGTTTCTTGAGATAGAGAGTAGTGAAGAAACTTTAAATATGAAGCATAAAAAATGAGTGAAGATTGAATCATTGACTCATTGGGGATGATACCGAAAGAGTAATTTTGTTAGGGTTTTGAGTTTTGAGGAGGAAATGGATAATATCTAATAAATCACTGTGATATGTATAAATAGGAAATCACATCACATTTTTGTAAATAAGTAGAAAACTTTATTACCACACTACCCCTTAAAGTGCATATATAAAGACGACCTTACCCCTGAAATTCTATCATATTACCCTAAAATGCCATTGTGATATGCAATTTTTCATATCACAGTGATTTATTGGTCAGCCCTCGGAGGAAATGCATTGGAAAATTGGAAATACACATAAATGAGTTTTGATTTTTAGGTTTTATGACTTTTCGCCTAAAAAAGAGTGGGCTAAAAGGCATATATGTGTAATACTAAGAGTCTGTTATAGTAGTTCGGTGTACGGTCTTAAACCGTGGACCGCAATATCAAGACCAAGTCCAAACCATGGACCGAATTATCAAACATTTTCAGTCCAAACCGCACCAAATTAAAAAATAGTCCAATTCAAATTTCATAATTGGTTTGATTCGCTTCGGTGTTCGTTTTAATCCGAATTTATTTCACCTCTAGGTGATTTGCAACAAGTTTTACCCTGCATTTCTGAAGAAGAAGTCGAGGGAGTTTACTAAGTTGGAGATGGGTGATATGTCGGTAGAGAAATACATACTATCATAAGTTTCTGGAGCTAATGAGGTTTTCTCTCGACACAATGCCAAATAAGGAGAAGAAGGCATATCATTTAGAACAAGGGTTGACTTTGGAGTTGCAATCTCAACTTGCTGGAGAACACTTCACTACTTTGGATGTTGTGTATGGAAGGGATGCTTATTTATACAAGTTAAGTGAGAGAGCCAAGGAGTTGAAGGAGGGAAAGAGAAAGGAGCCAACCCAACTAATTGTTTCACCATTGCTATTGCAATAGGTATTAGGGACCAAACGACCAAATGGTGCGGTTGTTAATTGTTCAAAGGTGTATGATGGAGTGAAGGTGCATGTTGCTAGTCAATATTTTCCATTAGGGTTGATCGAGTATGGGGTGAAGGACTTAGACGTGATTTTGAGAATGGATTGGCTAGGCAAGTATAAGGCTAAGATTGAGTGTGAAGCACAAAAGGTGACATTTATGAGTTCGAAAGGTGCAATAGTATCCTATAGGAGGTCACCAAAGATGAAGGATGTTAAGATCATTTCTACAATGAAGTTGGTGAAGCTAATGACTAAAGGAAATCCACTATTTTTTTGTTGTGTGGCGAACTTGGGAAGAGCTTTTGAACCAAGTATCTACGACATAGAAGTAGTGAAAAGAATTTTTTGAAGCATTTCTGAATAAGATTCCAGGATTAACACCAAAGAAAGAGTGGATTTAACGGTCGATTTGGTCTGTGGACTGGCACCTATTTCTAAAGCACCTTATAGGATGGCACCTGTAGAGTTGATGGAGTTAAAGACTCAACCACAAGCTTTGTTAGAGAAGGGTGACATACAACCAAGTGCATCCCCATTAGGTGTGCCTGTGTTGTTTTTTAAGAAGAAGGATGAGAGTACGAGGTTGTGCATTAATTATCAAGAACTCAATAATGTGACCATAAAGAAAAAGTAGACATTGCCAAGGATTGATGATCTGTTTGATCAATTAAAGGGTGCGGCGAATTTTTCAAAGATCGACTTACATTCTGGATATCATCAATTGGAAATTGCGGAAAAGAACATTTTGAAGACTACAATTAGGACAAGGTATGGACATTATGAGTTTAGGGTTATGCCGTTTGGATAGACGAATGCGTCGGCGATATATATGGACCTATGAATCGGGTATTCCACGAGTTCTTGGAAACATTCATAGTTGTGTTCATAGACGATATCTTGTTGTATTTGAAAGGGAAAGACCAACATGCTCGACGTCTAAGGACGGTTTTAACGACGTTAAAGGAAAATCAGTTCTATGCAAAGTTGTAGAAATGTGAGTTTTGGTTGGAGCAAGTGGCATTCTTAGGGCATATAACCTTGAAAGACAAAGTTTTTATGAATCCAGATAAAGGCAAGGCTGTGAGTGAATGGCCGACGCCTAAGAATGTGACGGATAATCGTAGCTTCTTAGGACTAGCGGGATACTATAGATGCTTTGTCAAAGACTTCTCAAGAATAGCAAGACCTATGACGTTGTTTATGAAAAAGGAGAAGAAATTTGATTAGGATGTGTGGACCTGGGGCTTTGGGGACCCATGTGCTCTTTTTAAATACATTAAATGTCTTTAGTTTGTGGCATAATGTGAGTACGCTTGGCATAGGGAGTGAGTTTAGGAGCTCAAAACCCAAGTAGAGAAGTTGCCACCGTGCTATTTTTGGGAGCTCATAGAACCCTATTAGGTCTAGCTCGAAGGCAAATTGACAGCCAAGTATAAGAAGGTCTCATATCTCTAGATTCGGGGACGAGGGTAAGGAAAAAGTAGGTCACAATGTCCCCCCGCGTATAGCGGACTCTACTTGTTCTCATATGTAATTTCGTAATCATAATATTGAATTATAGCAAGGATATTTTCGTTTTAATCATAAAACACATAGGAACATTGCTAGGTGGGTTTTTGATTAATGCATACATAATTTCCCATTAAAACATGCATAAGTGAACACTTTAGAATTTAATTAATTTTAAACTTTATTTAATTCGAACATCCTTTTACATCTTTTGAACTAAACAAGAGTTCTAAGTGATTTTAAAGCAATAAACATATAGCATGGAATCACATAAATCCTAAAACATATTTCTACCTAAAAATGATTTTAATTAAAAGTCGAGTGATTAATTTGTCAATGTTGCATGAATTTGATTTAAAGCATCTCAGTTATCTAATAAAGCAATTAAATCACATAAATATGGAAAACTAACTCTTTGAAGAACTTAAGATTCGNGTTAAAGGAAAATCAGTTCTATGCAAAGTTGTAGAAATGTGAGTTTTGGTTGGAGCAAGTGGCATTCTTAGGGCATATAACCTTGAAAGACAAAGTTTTTATGAATCCAGATAAAGGCAAGGCTGTGAGTGAATGGCCGACGCCTAAGAATGTGACGGATAATCGTAGCTTCTTAGGACTAGCGGGATACTATAGATGCTTTGTCAAAGACTTCTCAAGAATAGCAAGACCTATGACGTTGTTTATGAAAAAGGAGAAGAAATTTGATTAGGATGTGTGGACCTGGGGCTTTGGGGACCCATGTGCTCTTTTTAAATACATTAAATGTCTTTAGTTTGTGGCATAATGTGAGTACGCTTGGCATAGGGAGTGAGTTTAGGAGCTCAAAACCCAAGTAGAGAAGTTGCCACCGTGCTATTTTTGGGAGCTCATAGAACCCTATTAGGTCTAGCTCGAAGGCAAATTGACAGCCAAGTATAAGAAGGTCTCATATCTCTAGATTCGGGGACGAGGGTAAGGAAAAAGTAGGTCACAATGTCCCCCCGCGTATAGCGGACTCTACTTGTTCTCATATGTAATTTCGTAATCATAATATTGAATTATAGCAAGGATATTTTCGTTTTAATCATAAAACACATAGGAACATTGCTAGGTGGGTTTTTGATTAATGCATACATAATTTCCCATTAAAACATGCATAAGTGAACACTTTAGAATTTAATTAATTTTAAACTTTATTTAATTCGAACATCCTTTTACATCTTTTGAACTAAACAAGAGTTCTAAGTGATTTTAAAGCAATAAACATATAGCATGGAATCACATAAATCCTAAAACATATTTCTACCTAAAAATGATTTTAATTAAAAGTCGAGTGATTAATTTGTCAATGTTGCATGAATTTGATTTAAAGCATCTCAGTTATCTAATAAAGCAATTAAATCACATAAATATGGAAAACTAACTCTTTGAAGAACTTAAGATTCGAAAGCTTGAAGAACTTTAATTAATAATAATAATAATAATAATAATAATAATAATAATAATAATAATAATAATAATAATAATAATAATAATAATAATAATAATAATAATAATAATAAGCTTACAGCTGGATGCCAATGAAGGTTAGTTTAGAAGTAATTTGTGGGATAAAGGCACGATTCTTGATGTATGGCACGAAAATGAAGTAGAAAATGAAAAACGAAACTTGAAAATGAAAATAAATGTAGAATGAAATAATATAAATGAAAATTAGAAAATTAATTTAAGCGAATGTCAACCATTGTAACTCAACATCGGTTATTCCGGCAATGGTTTGAAGTTTTCAGAAACTTCAGGGGGTGTTATCCCCTAACCTATTAGCCAGGGCGTTTCACCCCTTGAACCTGACTTATTGACTGGGCAGTGACACCCTGCCCGCTAAACGAGCAGTGGGACCCCCGTATAGATTGCCATGTGGGGACCAAATAGCAGGACCCTGACTCACTGACCGGGCAGTGACACACCCGCCCGCTGACCGAGCAGTGGGACCCTCGTATAGATTGCGGAGTGGGGACCAAATAGGTGAAGGACTGACGTCCGACACAAAATTAGGTGTTCTTTTCAAGCAATCAATTTTAGAAGTTGGACCTGTTTGCGACGTGGTACACATTAATCACCGGCCATTATGTAGGACAAAATATAGGTATTTACAGTTAGCCCCCACTTTGACTATGTTTGTAGAGACGACTAGCCTCATCAGACGAAAGTCAAAGTATTCAGTACCTATAAAGCAAAGGTTAGTCTCGCTTGCACCTGTGAGATCTCCGTCAGAAGTTCCTCATTCCGTTGGAGTGAAGTTCCCTTGAATGATCCTCGATTCTTAGGATAATGTTTATGATTGCTTTCCTTTAGATGGCTTAATCGTATAGGATTTGAATGATAGTGTGTATGTGCTTGGCTTCCTTCAAATGCGTCTCGATCGTTATGAAGCTCCCTTCTGGTGTCTTAACCGTTTGGGAAAGATATGATAGTGTGTTTACGATTTCCTTCAAGTGTCTTCAGCTTAACCGTATAGGGAAATTAAGATGTGTTTACTTCTTCAAACACTTAGGTCGTATAGGAAGCTGCGATGTCAAAACTGTGTGACGGTGTCTATTATGACTATTGATACCATAATTGTCTGACAATGTAGGCTTTATTGATTTGGACCTGGGTTGACTTTCCAGGTGCAATCCAAGATGATGACATGAGTTCATTTTCCAGGGGCCTTTCGAAAATGATAACCTAAGCTGATTTCCCAGGGGCCTTTTGAAGGTGGTAAGTATCGCCTAGCGATGTATGAGATGAGTAAAGTGCTTTCTAATAAGTATATTTTATGTTCATTATTTGCCCCAATTTTACGTTGGTTTTGACTCTAACGAGGCTCTTTTGAGCCTATTCAACTAACTTTGTTTGCTTTTAGTGCTTTTTGTTTCGGTTTGTCATTTATTGCAAGCATTATTACTTTTGCATCAATTTTCGCTTTATCTTGGGCACTAGACAAGTTAGTGGGAGTCTTGACCACTTTGAGAAGCTATCAGGAAACTAGGACGTGATTTAGAAGCCTTTGGGATACATAGAAGTCGAGTTTTGGAGCTTACGAGTGAAATTGGAAGCCCCAAGGTCCCCTAATCAGTGTGCCTGGTCCTCTGTTGCTGTGCCCGGATCAAGGTCATCACGCCTGGCTGGTCGGGTACAATGATTTCCACGAGTTTTTGGCCTTGTTTTCCCCTATTTCAGACTTTGTATTTAATGTACTTCTTCCCTAAGTTTTTGCACGCAACATTATTGTTCCTAGAGCCTAGTTTTAGATTAGTTTTCTCTCTCTAAAAGTTACTCTTTTAGATACATTCAGTCATTTAATTCAATATAATTTAGGTTTTCTATTCAGCTATTCTTTGTTCTTATTTGAATTCATGTTTTTGTTTATGTTTTTCGTTTCTAGTTTTAGTTTTTGTTATTTGTTTTATGCAGCAGTTTTGTGTTCTTGATTAATTTAGTTGTTCTTATTTATTTTGTTAGTCTTTAATTACCTCGTTAGTTTTATTTTCTTTTATTGTTTAGATTTCTATGTGAGTGGTTCCTTTTCTAAGGCTAGGGGATCCATGGATCAATTCCATTGCTTTGTTTCATGATTAATTAACATGATTGTTGATGTTTCTGAATTCCTATTGTCAATTTATATTGCTTTCAGTTAAATTCTTTCCAGGTTTGATTGTTAGTTTGATATTGTCGAAATCGATGCCAACAGGTAAGATTATCACAATTAGATCACAGGATAATAGGTAAAATGAATCTAAGAGAGCGAGAGCCATTAGAGGAGTTTTGAAGGAGACTAGATTCGAGAGAATTAGTGAGGCTTAGTTTAGGAAGTCATTAATTTGTCAATTAATTCTTATTCAATTCATTGGTTGGTCTATGGTGAACCGATGTCCTAGGCTTAGTTTATTGATTTATTTTCGTGTTTGATTCCTTCCTTAGTAGTAATTATTCTATTAGTTAGAAACAACTTCAAAGGCCCTTTACGGCAGAATAACTTTTTAGAGTTAGTAGAAATTCGTTACTTCACTGTGGATTCGATCCCTACTTCCCTAACTACATTAGTTGGAGTTGTAGGTTACTTTTGATAGGTATACGACTGTTCCTTTCAAAATTTGGCGACGTTGCCGGGGAGGCAATTGTAGGTTATCTACAGTTTTAGTTTTTGTGCAGGTACTAGGTTTATATGCCAGTTTGGATTGATCCTAAACCAGAACGGTCATTCCATAAGCGGATTCATTGAAGGAAGTGGAAATTGTAGAGAGTTCTTTCTGAACGAATACTATCTGATTTGTCACAACTTTTTACGGATTTAAATATTTTTGATAAGGAGTTCAAAGAAAATAATATACTACAGAATGATGTGCCTCCATCACCGGCACCACTGCCACCACCACAAGAACAATCGTTAAAGGATTATTCCCAACCCAATTCTACAACAGTAAGAGGTGGTTATCGGTTTCCGGATACTGAGGCTCTATACTTTGAATTGAAGCCAGCCTTAGTAAATATGTTTGAAAGGAATCAGTTTGCAGGAACATGGATGGAGCACCCGACTTTACATTTGAATTCCTCCAGTATTGTGGAACAATCAAGCAAGCTGGAGTCTCTCAGGACTACATTAGATGGATGATGTTCCCATTCTCATTGAAGGACAAAGCTTGTAATTTATTGAATAGTCTCAATATGGACAACATTAACAGTTAGGAGGAATTGGCTCTTGCATTTCAATGGAACTACTACCCTCCAGAGCGAACTGTAACCCTTTGAAGCAAGATCACAAATTACAACCAGAAGACGGACGAGACATTGTATATAGAAGCATTGGAAAGGTTCAAGGATGTATTGAGATTGCGCCAACATCACGGTCTTTATAAGTGGTTCCTAGTCCAATCATTATATAATGGTTTAGGGATAGAGAGTTGTACATTGCTTGACTCAGCTGCTAGTGGTAGATTCATGAACAAGGAAGTTAATGCTTCTTATGAGTTAATTAAAGAAATTGCTATACATAATTCATGGTATGGCAATCCCAGAGGACACTCGAAGAGAGGTGGAAAGAATGTAGTTGATGATAAATATGAGAGTCTAGCTTCACAGATCAATGTCATTAGTCAATAGCACGACAAGATTAGTACTACATCTCCTCCACCATCATTTGTAGCTGTGATGGCTACACCTTCGGGATGTAATGAGCCTTTCTGCGATTCCTGTGGTTCATTCGGTCACAATTCATAGTCATGTCATAGTTCTTTGGAGCAAGTGTGTGCTTTCCAAGCTTGCAAGAAAAACCCATTCTCTAACACATATAGTCTAGGTTGGAGGGATCATCTATACTTTTCCTACAAGAACAACAACAATGTGCGGAATCCACAGCAATTAATGCCATAGCAACAACGTCAAAAGGTGCAATGGTTTGCACCACCATAGCCACCAAGTTTAAATAAACCGCCATTGCCACCACCACCAGTCCAACTAATCAATGAGATTTCAGAGTTGAAGAACATGATGCTACAGATGCAGAAGAGCATGGAGGTAATACAGGCTCATAACAAGCAACTAGAGACGCAGCTAGCTCAGATTGCACAATCTACAGCTCAACGGTAGTAAGGTCAACTATCTCCTCAACCAAATCCACCAGCTCAAAGAGATCATTGTAATTTCATCACTACCAGATGAGGGACCCACTATGAGGGCCCCAAGATCCCAACTGAAGACGCAGATTCAGAGATGGGAGCACAAAATGGTAAGACTAGCAATGTGGTGATTGAGGAGATTGCGAGCCTACATATTCTAAGGAGAAAGGTGACATGGAGAAGAGAGCTCCTGTAGCTGAAAAGGCAGTTGATACATTAACACCTCCCATAGTGCCACTACCCTTTCCTCATAGGGTAGATAGGAGTAATAATGACAATCGCTTCCGTAAGTTTCTCAATATTGTTAAAAATTTAAAGGTTACTGTGCCTTTCACGGACTTGGTTACGCAGGTGCCTACATATACTATGTTTTTGAATGACATATTGTGCAGGAAGCGTGAATTAAATTCAGTAGAGACTATTGCTTCAACTGAAGAATGTAGTGCTATTTTGCAGAATAAGTCTCCACCTAAACTCAAGGATCCTGGAAGTTTTTCTATTACTTGTAATATTGGTCCACTGTTTATTGATAAAGCTTTATGTAATTTAAGGGCCAGTGTTAGTGTTATGCCATTGTCCATTTGCAGGAAGATAGATATGGTTTCTTTGAAACTTACTAACATTACTTTGCAGATGGCGGATAAGACTGTGAAATACCCAAAAGGTATTTTGGAGGATGTCCTAGTAAGAGTTGGTAAATTTTTCATTCCTGTAGACTTTGTTGTCCTAGATATGGCTGAGGATGCTCACATCCCTATTATTAAAGGTAGACCATTTTTAAACACTGCAGGTGTTGTTATTGATGAGAAAAATGGCAATCTAACTCTTTCTGTAGGTGATGACAAGGTTACCTTTAACCTTGATAGTGCATTGAAAAGCCCCATGTTGGAGCAATCCTGCTATAGAATTGATATTATTCAAAAAATTGTTTGTGATGACTTGCCTCGATCCCTTAGAAAGGATCTTCTGGAGGCCGTTTTGTGTTTGGATGTTGTTTCAGGAGAACGCAATATGGAATCAGATGAGTTGATTCAATACTTTTTAGGAGTGAAATTGAATTCAGGGAGCAACCATCAACTTTTGAAGCTACCTCGGAATATTTGTTCGGTAAAGGAGGTAACACAACCTGACATGAAACCCCTTCCCTCTAATTTGAAGTATGCATTGTGAAATGAAAAAGAGCTATATCCTGTTACTGTTAGTGCTTCTCTTACTGATAGTCAACTTAAGAAATTATTAGTTGTGCTGAAATGTCATAAAAGGCTATTGGTTACACTATTGATTATTTGACTAGTATTAGTCCTGATTTTTGCATGCATCGCATTCATTTAGAGGAAGGTCATAAACCATGCATACAGGTTCAACGTCATTTGAATCCTAACATGCAGGAGGTCATCAAGAAAGAAGTCATTAAATTACTTGATACTGGTTCATTTATTCTATTCCTGATTCTAGATGGGTTAGTCCAGTTTAGGTAGTGCCTAAGAAAGGTGAGACCACTATTTTTCTTAATGATAAAAATAAATTAATTCTCACTAGAGTTGTCACACGTTGGCGTATGTGTATTGATTATAGGAAATTACATACCGCTACTAAAAAGGATCACTTTCCCCTTCGTTTCATTAGTCAAATGTTGGAAAGCTAGCAAGGCATAAGTGTTTCAGTTATTTAGATGGTTATTTGGGATTCTTCCTAATCCCCATTCATCTAGATGGTAGAGAGAAAACTACTTTTACATTTTTTTATGGTACTTTTGCATATCGTAGAATACCTTTTGGTTTATGTAATGCCCCTGCTACTTTTCAACATTGCATGATGAGCATCTTTTCTGTTTTCATTGAATCTATAATGGAATTTTTTATGGATGATTTTAGTGTCTATGGAACTTCATTTGATGGAAGTTTAGCAAATTTAACATAAGTGCTCATGAGATGTGAAGAGGTGAATTGATGCAGGTTGTCGCACACCTCTCAAAAATAAACCAAACAACATTAACTAATATAGCTAGGAATGTAGGGAACGAATCCACAGGGAAGCAATGAAACACTACTAGTACTAAAAAGTTTAAACTGTGAAAAGGGCCTTGGTTATGATTAATTATTAACTAAAAAAAAAAAACTAATAACGAAATTAAACTAAGAATTGACTCAAATTGACTAAAACCTAGGGCAATCGGTTCACCATGAACAATTAATAAATTCAGAAAATATAAACTAATCAACTCCACAAAATTCATTAAACTAGGGCACACTAATTCTCTCGAACTTAGACTCCCTCAAAACTCCTCTACCGGCTCTCGCTCGCATAGACTCGTTTTGCCTATTATTCGGTGGTCTTATTGTGGTAATCTTACCTCTCGGCCTCAATTTCGACAATTACCAAACTTACAACTAAATCTGCGCACAATTTAATTGCAATCGATAGAAATCAATAATAGGAATTTAATTACTAATCAGGAACTAATCGATTTAAATTAAATTAGTCCATTAATGAGTTTATGGATCCTCTAAACCCTACAAAACAAATTACTCACTCATAATTATAAAAATTAAAACAATAAACAAATTTAAATTCATGATCATAAACAAATAAGAACAATAATCAACTAAATAAACAATCATAAACTAATTAACAAACGAAAACTAATTAACATGAACTAATAAAACTAATAAACATAAACTATAAATAATTGACAAAGAAAGAGAAAAGAAATTACCAAACTTCAATGGAAACGAAACTTGAATTGAATTGTATTGAATTCAAAATTGTTCAACAAAAATAAACTAATCTAACCTAATCTAGAGAATGAAAGTAATTAAGAGAGCTAATTAGGATTTTAAAACTGTGAAACTAATAATGAAAAGTATCTCCCGTGCTCCTAGGAAATCTTGCCTTAAATACAAGCCTAATGGGATTTTTAATAATTAATTACACAAAAAGTCGATCTCCCAGCAAAATAGCCAAAAAAAACATGGCCTGCGCCGGCATAGAACAAAAGAATTTTGTTCTATGCGCCCGCATCATAAAACAGAAGCTTCTGAAATTCAGCATTATTTTGAAATCGCTATAACTTTTTCTACAAGACGTTCCATAGGGCTTATGACCTACCGTTGGAAAGCTATTGGAATATTCTTTCCAATGCAACAAGAATCAGATCAATATAATGTACAGATTTTGAGATATGACCAAAATAGTGCAAAGTGGTCAAAATCTTCACTTCTAAATTTCATAACTCTTCACTTTTACTTCTAATATTTCTCCCACTTGTCATGTGAGACGTCACATTTGTTCCAATGAGTTGTAAAATGTCTCTAATAATTCTCCAAATTCTCATAAGTGATCTTTATCTCTCAAGTGCCGAAATTAGGTAGTAAAATCAACCGAAAATTGGCCGTTTCCTATAAAACTTTACAAAACCACACAAAACACTAAAAGAACACTATTAGCATGAAAATTGGCTCAAATGTGCCCACTCAGTCCATAAATCATTAGGGAATTGGGTAGAAAAATAATATAAATATTAGACACATTATGAATCTAGTGCTGAATTAGGAAAGGTGTCATTTTATGGTCGCCGAAGGTGTTGTGCATGGACATTATAATCTTTGAACGAGGTGTTAAGGTAGATAAAGCAAAGATACTGGTAATCCAGCAACTTCCCCCTCCTGTGAATGTGAAGGGGGTAAGAAATTTTTTGGGTCATGCATGTTTTTGTCGCAGGTTTATTAAGGGTTTTTCTAAAATTGTGAAACCACTAACGCAATTACTTTTGAAGGATGCTTATATTGATTTTACTGATGAATGTCTTAAGTCTTTTAACATAATTAAATAGGCACTTATCTCTGCACTTATCATTCAGTCTCCTAATTGGGACCTCCCATTTGATCATGTGTGATGCCAGTGACTATGCATTTGGAGCGGTTCCAGGCCAAAGAAAGGAGAAGGTTCTACATGCAATCTATTATGCCAGCAAGACACTTGATGCAGCTCACGTAAATTATGCCACTATTGAGAAGGAGTTGGTAGCAGTTGTGTATGCACTTGACAAGTTCCGATCATATCTATCGGGCTCGAATGTAAGTGTTTAGACTGACCATGCTGCTCTAAAGTACCTCCTAGCGAAGAAGGAAGCAAAGCCAAGGTTGATCAGATGGATGCTATTGCTCCAAGAATTTCAACTCGGGATTCGTGATAAGAAGGGAGCGGAGAATGTAGTAGCTGATTATCTGTCAAGAATTCATTTTGAAGATGTAGAGCTTGTACTTATAGATGACTCCTTCCCCGATGATCACTCACTTTCAGTTGTGGTTTAATGACCATGGTTCGTTGATTTTTCTAATTACATTGTAGGAGGTTTCTTGCCTCCTAATTTGTCGTCACAGCAGAAGAAACGGTATTTACATGATGTTCGGCGATATTTTTGGATGACCCGAATCTGTTACAAGAATCTGCTGAAGGTTTACACAGAAAAAGTGTTCCTGACTGAGAGTTTTACGGGATCCTGAGCCATTGCCACTCATCACGTTATGGAGGTCATGCAAGCCCTTTAAAAACCATGTTTAAGATACTACAATCTGGATTATTTTGGCCTACTCTGTTTAAGGATGCTTGAGATTTTGTGTTGTCTTGTGAAGCGTGCTAGAGGACCGGAATTACTTCGAAACTTCATGAGATGCCTCAAAATGGGATACTAGAGATTAAGATCTTCGATGTATGGGGTATTGACTACATGGGTCCATTTCTTTCTTCGAATGGAAATGGGTTCATATTGGTGGCCGTAGACTATGTTTCGAAGTGGGTAGAAGCTTTTGCAACACCTAATGCAAAATCTAATACTATGCTAAGATTGTTTAAATAATTCATTTTCCCGAGATTTGGAGTTCCGAGAGCTATTATTAGTGATGGGGGTTCTCACTTCCACGAGAAGCGGCTGACTAAATTACTTGAAATGTACGGAGTCTACCATCGTACTAGGTTAGCCTATTGTCCACAGACTAGCGGCCAAGTTGAGGTTTCAAATCGGAAAATCAAAACCATCCTAAAGAAGACGGTTGCAATTTCAAGAAAAGATTGGAGTAGCAAGCTTCACGATGCATCATGGGCATATAAAATGGCATTTAAGATACCTATCAGTACATCTCCGCATCGGCTAGTGTGCGGGAAGGCGTGCTATTTACCAATTGAGTTGGAATATAAGGCCTATTGGGCGGTAAAGAGCTTAACATTGATGCCAAGCTTGCAGGTGAGAAGAGGTTACTTCAATTGAACGAGTTGGCTGAGTTTCGATTAGGAGCCTATGACAGTGCTAAGATATATAAGGAAAAGACAAAGAAATGGTTCGATAAACTAATCATGAGAAAGGAGTTCTACATTGGTGACAAAGTTCTATTATTTAAATTTAGATTTTAGGTTTTCGCAAGGAAGCTGAGGTCTAGATGGAGCTGACCTTTCATTGTCATTATGGTGAGCAGGTATGGATTCGTTGAGGTTTAGAATGACAAGGGAGAACGATTCAAAGTCAATGGACACAGCCTGAAGCATTACTTTGAAGGCAACGTAGTTGGATTGGTTAAGGAAGTAACCTTCCACGACCTCGTTCCCACTTTAGTTAATAAGTAACATGGTCAAGCTAAGGACCATAAAAGAGCGCTTTACGGGGGGCAACCCGTAGGTAGTTTAGTTATTTTTCATTGTTTACTTTATTTTTCTTTTTCTTTTTATAAGTGAGAGATTGTGAGGGACTAATGTTTTTTTGTGAAGTATTGATTGTTTTGCAAGCTTAAGTACATATTTTAGGAGGAAAAAGCTACAAAACGCCCCCCCCCTCCCCTCGTGTCACTAGGCCCGGCTACCCGGGCGCCTAACACTCGAACCACGCACTGTCAACCACCGCCGGGCTCGCATCACGATTGCCATGCCTTAAAAAAAATTATGCAAACCTTGAAGTCATCATCATGCTCGGCCAGCAGAACACAATGCCCATCAATCGCGCGAAATGCCGGAAACTGAGCGTGCATCATCATTTTCATGCCTTAGAATTTTTTTTGAAACCCGTCACTAGGCCCGGCTGGCCAAGTGACCTGCATTGGTGCCCGACGCTATACACACCAATCGGGCACGCTGCTCACTCCTTCCTTCCCCCTTTTTATCTTATGCATGCCCCTTTTCTCCCTTACTTCCTTCTTCTTCTTCCTTTTCCTTTCTCTCACTACTCAAATCCTCTCAACAAATCCTCAAATCCTCCATTACTCCTACCTTCACTCTAATTTCCTAACCTTATGTCTCACTTGTCTCTCACCCAAATCATCTCAAAATTTCACTAATCTATTCTATTTTTCTTTATCTTTTACTCTCTTACAAAAAAAATTCATTAAAACCCACAAAATCATCGTCACCCAAAAAACCCTAATTTTCACAAATTTCACCACAAACTTAATTCATGGGTCCAAAAAGATCAAGAGGAGAACCAAGTGGGACATCAAGGAGGAGGAGCAACGAAATTCCACGGGATCCCGACTACCCCATGGTAAGTTTTGCTTCACTTGAACAACGAGAAAAATTTATGAAGCTTAAAACATCCCCATTGTTCCAACTCATTTTTGGATCGTTCTTTGTCGCAAACTCTTGGTATTGTTGATGACACTAGAGATTGTTTGAATAACATGGGAATGGGGTTGTTTTTTAATTTCTATGTTGCCACTTATGCAGATATCACCTACGAGTTTATGTCAAGCTTTAGTGTAGATAGGCCAAGCCTACAAACACTTGTTCAGGGAGTTGCTTTCTGTTTATTCGGAGTTTGGTTTGATATTTTACATATCTGGTCTTGGTAGAAAGAATGCTCCTAAGGAATTTAGTGATGTGGACCTATGGAATGCCTTAACAAGACTTGAGACGGTTAGTTGGCAACATAATTCCGCCAACTTGATTCACCAACCCTCGCCCCATCTTGTTCATAAATCATTGGGTTGGACTATCTTTGGCCGACATGAGGCACACTCTGTTACTATTAGGGAAATTATGCTCTTAGGACAACATTTCTTGCGTACTACTTGCCCATACCGTATTCTTGTCACCCAATACTTTGTAGTTCATTTACTTACACAATGCAAGACTTTTGCCGGGGTAGATAAGCATGGTACGCCAACAGGAATAATAATGTTTTTTGGCAGGTTGATTACTCTTATAGCTCGTCAATATTGGGCAGATTTTGCTTCTCAGTGTACTCCTGTTCCTGGTAGTAGATACTTGTCTTAGATTATTTTATAGCTTGTGATTGGGTTAGTGCGACGGAGGGACCTAGTATTAGGTGGTACGTGGGGTCATGTAAGAAGGCTGATGTTGACTTACCTAACCTGGCTATTACTAGGATCACTCCTTATCCGGCGACTTGGCTTTTACCTCTTGTTCATCCGCATGACAACCCTGCTACTAGTCAACGTGCATATATTCGTCGAGGTTCGAACCGTCCTTCTACTTCTCAGCCTATGGAGCAGCCACCGGTTGATGTGTCCATTCAAGGGGGTATTGCTGTTGGGTCATGGTTATATGCTATGGGTCAGTTGCAGATTCAGTTCAACAACTTCCAGATACAGCGGCAATAGCTAATCCAGCGATTCGATACCTTTCAGTACGATCACACCTGTGCTATGTATCTGATTTATGACTATTTTGTGTGTTCCGGTGCTATACCTTTGGCTTGTCCCTACCCTTCCTGGTATACTTTCAACCCGGGACAGGGGTCTAGCAAAGGAGCTGGTGGGGTTGGTGATAATGATGATGATGATGGTGATGATGATGATGGTCCAAATACCGATGAGTTCATGGAGAGCTCAGATTATAGAGCAGCTGGTTCCTATACTTCCTTCAGCATGAGGACATTGTTAAGTCCGACTTGAGGAGGTAACGTTATTGCTTTCTTAGTATAGATTTTATTGCTTTCTAATGTAGCTTCTTATTGCTTTCTTAGGATAGTCATATAGTTTGTACTACTTGTTTGAAGTAGGAGTTTACATATGACCAAAAAAATGTACTGCTTTCATAGTCTAGAGTTTTGTTTTGTTCTAGTAGTTAGTAATTGAATTGTTTGAATTCTTTGGATGATGAAACTTTATGAATGGCAACTTCCCTATGCCCCGCATTTTTATTTAAAATGAGTTTGATTGATTTGGGCATGTGAGGGTTTATGTTTTGGGAATTGCCAACTCGGACTTGAACTTAGTTTAGCTTGAAGTTGTTTCATATCTTACCGTATAGTCATGTGTAGAGAAGAGGCTTGAACTATGTTAGCGGTAGGATTTGTGCCGCATACTTTACTATATGCTTATTTCTTTTCTTATGTGCTTAGTTCCAAGTGCTTGTATGATCCATGTTTTGGCTTTTGACTCCAGTAGCTTTGCTTTGGTGCATTTCATGTCGCGAATGATAAAGGGCATTCATTTTTCTTAGGAGCTTTCAAATTTTAGACATTCCATCATAAAATTTCCCTTGATCCCTGTTTTGAGCTTTTTAACCCTTCATTTGCATTTTGGCCACATTAAAACCCTTCTTGGTCATGCTTCATTGTTGATATATGCCCAAGCTTGACTTGGGGGAGTTTGGAGTTGTTGTGTTGTTGTTGTGCATTTGATGAAGTTTTGGAGGATGTTGGAAAACAATGTTGGAATAAATGTTTATTAAAGTTCAATAGAGATTTAACAATAAGGCTCTACATACCAATGTCTGGGTTACTTTATGCAATGAAAAATTGAAAAGTTGATATCTTATATTTAGCCCAGTTATATATGTGTGATGATTTTGTGTATTTTATGTTATTTTAGCAAAGACATATCATTAAGAGTCGTGAGCCTAAATTTTTTAAAATTTTGAGAGTTGAAAAAATAATTAAAATTTTTTAAAATGTTGAAATCAAAAGAAGTAAAAGAAAGAAAAGCTTCTGAATATTGGTGTTGTTGAATTATAAGTTTTATGGTGTAATGTGAATTTTGAAAGAATTGGTTTGATGTTGGCGAGTAGTTGATGATATTCTTAAATTTCACATGCGTATAGCCCGCATGTTCCACCACATTATCCCAAATTTATCCTACCCATCACCCTAGCCACGTTACAAGCTTAATAAAGACCTTTTTGATCGGCATATACATCTTTTTAGGTCTTGTGAAGTGAGTCAGTTGCCAAAGCTAGTGAGTATTACTTGCATTTCGAGTTGTCTTTTGCACTAGGTTGAGTGACTACCCTTAAACACTTGCATAAGGTGTAAGATGTGGATTTGGATTCATAAATTTTGCATTCAAACACTTTTTGCATTTGCATTCTTTGTTTGGGATTAAGGGTGAGCTTCGTTGTTTTATGCTTAAATATATATGTGGTGTGACACCGAGTGAGCTACTCTAGTCATCTACTTCTATTTCTTACATGGTTAGCTTTAGGATATAGATTTAAGTGGAGGGCATTCAAGAAATTTTGATGGGTTGGTTGAGGAACTTACATACTCATATTCTTGATTTGATTGTGTTTTGCAAAGTTAAAGGGGTGAAGTCATTGTTTGTTTAGTTGTTTGCTTGAGGACAAGCAACAGTTTGGCTTGAGGGAATTTGATAAGCATATTTTATGTTCATTATTTACCCTTGTTTTATGTTGGTTTTGGCTCTAACGAGGCTCTTTTGAGCCTATTCTTCTATCTTTGGTTGCTTTTAGTGGTTGTTGTTTTGGTTTGTCACTTATTGTAGGAATTGGTAATTTTGTATCACTTTTCGCTTTATCTTGGGCACTTGGAAGTTAGCAAGAGTCTTGATCACTTTGAGAAGCTATAAGGAAACTAGGAAGTCATTTAGAAGCCTTTGGGAAACATAAAAGTCAAGTTTTGGAGCTTACGAGTGAAGTTGAAAGCCTGAAGGCCCCCGAATCAGTGTACCCGGTCCCCTGTCACTGTGCCCGGTTTGAGGTCATCACGCCCGGCCGACCGGGTACAGTAATTTAATTTCCATGACTTTTTGGCCTTGTTTATCCCTATTTCCAAATTTGTATATAATGTACTTCTTCCCTAGGTTTTTGCACGCCAAATTATTATTCCTAGAGCGTAGTTTTAGATAGAGTTACTTTTGTGGAGTACATTCCATCATTTAATTTAATATGATTCAGGTTCTCTATTCAGCTTTTCTTTGTTCTCATTTTAATTCATGTTTTAGTTTATGTTTTTCATTTCTAGTTTTAGTTTTCGTTAGTCTTTAATTATGTCGTTAGTTTTATTTTCTTTTCTTGATTTAATTTCTAAGTTTTTAATTATGTGTGAGGAGTTCCTTTTTCTAGGGCTAGAAGGTCCATGGATTGATTCCATTTCTTTGATTCATGATTAATTAACATGATCGTTGATGTTTATGAATTTCTATTGTCAATTTATATTGCTTTCAGTTAAATTCTGGTCAGGTTTGATTGTTAGTTTGATATTGTCGAAATCGATGCCGAGATGTAAGATTACCACTATTAGATCACAGGGATAATAGGAAAAACGAGTCTAAGTGAGCGAGAGCCATTAGAGCAGTTTTGAAAGAGACTAGATTCGAGAGAATTAGTGAGCCTTAGTTCAGGAAGTCATTAATTTATCAATTAATTCTTATTCAATTCATTGGTTGGTCTGTGGTGAACCGATGTTCTAGGCTTAGTTTATTGATATATTTTCGTCTTTGATTTCTTCCTTAGCTGTAATTAGCCTATTAGTTGAAAACAACTTCAAAATCCTTTTACGGCAGAATAGCTTTTTAGAGTTAGTAGAAGTTCGTTGCTTTCCTATGGATTCGATCCCTACTTCCCTATCTAAATTAGTTGGAGTTTTAGGTTATTTTTGATAGGTATACGACTGTCCCTTTCATTTTCCTTCCAATTTAGAAACGCTTCAGTCGTAGGGAAGTGATATGATGATGTGTTTTTCACTTTAGACACGCTTCGGCCATACGGAAATGTGGTAATGCAAATGAAAGTTGTGTTGAAAGAATTATTATCCTTGGCGATGTACATAATTGTATTTGGTTTCCCCTTTCGGCACACTTTGGTCGTAGGGAAATATTAGTTTCATGATGATGTAATTGTTTGAGATTGATTTGTTGTACTTGGCTTGCAAGTGCATTTTGCTTGATAATGTGTTTGGCCTTTTTGTGGGACTGCGTTGTCTGTTGAGTTAAAGTGTTTGTAAGGGTTTTATTTGTGTGGAGCTTAGCGGCATTAGCCTTCATGTTCTTGAGATGCTTGAAAGTTGGCTAGTTCAGCAAATGCTTCTTGGATAACCTTTTGTGGGATTATGCCCTGTCATGGATACATTCAAGAGTTGTCTAGTTGAGCCAATGCATGTTCTTTAGCCCACCTAATGTCAGTGAACGTGATGTGGATTCTTGATTAGCTTGTTGATTCATGCTTCAACCATGAGACCGCTGCTTGATGATATGATGCTTGGTGTTACTCGATTGAGAACATCGTTTGAGTAAAGCCTCCAAATTGGCAACCTGTTTTATCCTACAACATTTTCAACATGCATAGAAATGAGCCTAGCTTTACATGTTTGGGTTAATCACATATCTATGCATAGATTTGACATGAGTTTTAAAGTTATGATGAATGTGATCTTATACGCAACATGATGAATGCACTGTCTCTCCCCGCTAAAAAAAGAACAAAAAGAGGAGAATGCATCTATAGTCACTCTAATACAATTAGTGATTAAGGATGTAAACACATAATGATTTGCTTTTTTTATAAAAATGTGGAAGATAGAGCCGCTTTTGATGCACTAGAAGGTTATGCAGAATCATGCCCCTAGCATGTGTTTACTTCCTTATATGCAACATGATGAATGCACTGTCTCTCCCCACTAAAAAAAGAACAAAAAGAGGAGAATGCACCTATAGTCACTCTAATACAATTAGTGATTAAGGAAGTAAACATATAATGATTTACTTTTTTATAAAAATGTGGAAGATAGAGCTGCTTTTGATGTACTAGAAGGTTATGGAGAATCAGGCCCCTACCATGTGATGATAGT